>JAZGLO010006650.1:435000-657500 GCA_036873155.1 Biomphalaria sudanica
ATGTACAGGGTCTGGAGGATCTCCAGTGAATGGTTTTTGGAAGATCTCCCAAGATGATCATTGTCAGTTCAATGAGTTCTTCATAATCATCTCTGACCTGGGATTTCAAGTCAACGAAATTTGTCAGGAAGCTCACAGTGTTTTCTCGGAAATCATCAGTGCTTGAAGTCAGTTCCAACTTACCGAAGTTGTCAAGCTTTATTCGTTCCCAAACTTCTTTAAATCTTTTGAAGATAGGTATGTTTGGTGAGTTAGAGGGACCGCAACACAAACTAAAAGCCTTTGCCAATACCAGTTCAAGAACATAATGACGACATGCCAGCCACAATAGTTCTCCACCAATACGATTATCAAGCAGCACACAAGCTCCATTGAAACGACCAGTGTTGACAGAAGTGGTGTCGAAGCTCATAGCCTGGATGCTTTCCACCAGTGCCCACTGTTCTTACTGATCATAAGCATCAGCAGCATTTTGTCCTGTCCCTGATATTAGTTTAGGGACACCTAGTAATTTTTCCCTGCCATCACTGGAAACCAGCACTGGCAAGCGGTCAACTTCTCCAAGACCCAGGATTTCAGGTAACATTTTTCCATCCTAGTGTAGAACTAGAGGATAGTCAGGTTTGAATGAAACATTTATATCTGCTGCTCGTTCACACCTGGCTTTCTTTCTGGCTCTTTGTATGGTGCTTCGTGAAACTGTCAAAGATGAAGGATCATGTCCCAGCGCTGCAGCAATAGGAATCATCAATCGCAAAGCTTCACGATCAGACGTTTGGTTGCGATCCAAGGCACTGGCGATATGCTTAGTGAACAAGGCAGTATGACACCCAATCTCCGTCTTGTTTGTTCGTTTTTTAGTTGAGCTTGAACTTGGTTCATATTCATCTAGAACTTCAAATTGGATGATTCACAGCTTTCTGTTTCATTTTCACCTGATTCACCTTCCATAGTTTGTTGCTGTCGTTTTTCTTCATTCTCTTTACGAAGTAGCTGTTTCTGTTGTTTGTCATGGACTCGTTCCTGCTGTGCTGCCATCTCTTTATCTTCGCCAGTCATGAACATTTTGCGGCATCCTCGTTGGTCAGCAAGAAATGCACGATCCTCTTCAATTCTTGTATGTTGCAAAGGATTAGGTGAATTTTTGTCCAGAGCATTAACAGAAGCAATGTTGAATAATGTATCTAGTTGTTCAGTACAGCAAGCTTCATTTTTTTGCTGATAAATAAATAATAATAAATAAATATCCATTCTGAAAACAATCTTTAAGTGAAAAGACGGATTAATAACGCAAATTGTTAAATTTTACCTGTTAAACTGCAGCTTAGTGTGTGTAGAATAAAAAAGAAACTGAACAAAATATTTGTTAATTTTCGTCTGCACAATGTTTATAAAAAACAACAGGAATTCATGTATCTAAAATGAGAACTAGGTAATAAAATTAAATAAGTATCACTATTGGCAGTCACTTTCATCACTGGTCAGCATGAAATAGGTCACAAATGAAAAAAAACGTTGCACTTCCACCAGTCAACAAAATCGAGTAAAATGCTGTGAAAGGTAAAAAAAACGAGGCCTGTGAGCATCCCCTTCTACTTGAAATGTATTTTTAAAATTTTAACAGTATACTACCTAAAGCAAATAGAAACACAAATCTGAAGGTTAATTTAATTAGCAGTCTCTACGTGTCTCTGCTTGGTTTGATTTCTGTATTAGCTTTTCTATTTCTTTCTTCATCTAGCTAGCAGTCTCTACGTGTCTCTGCTTGGTTTGATTTCTGTATTAGCTTTTCTATTTCTTTCTTCATCTAGCTAGCAGTCTCTACGTGTCTCTGCTTGGTTTGATTTCTGTATTAGCTTTTCTATTTCTTTCTTCATCTAGCTAGCAGTCTCTACGTGTCTCTGCTTGGTTTGATTTCTGTATTAGCTTTTCTATTTCTTTCTTCATCTAGCTAGCAGTCTCTACGTGTCTTTGCTTGGTTTGATTTCTGTATTAGCTTTTCTATTTCTTTCTTCATCTAGCTAGCAGTCTCTACGTGTCTCTGCTTGGTTTGATATCTGTATTAGCTTTGCTATTTCTTTCTTCATCTAGCTAGCAGTCTCTACGTGTCTCTGCTTGGTTTGATTTCTGTATTAGCTTTTCTATTTCTTTCTTCATCTAGCTAGCAGTCTCTACGTGTCTCTGCTTGGTTTGATTTCTGTATTAGCTTTTCTATTTCTTTCTTCATCTAGCTAGCAGTCTCTACGTGTCTCTGCTTGGTTTGATTTCTGTATTAGCTTTTCTATTTCTTTCTTCATCTAGCTAGCAGTCTCTACGTGTCTCTGGTTTTCTCACTCTTTCTACCACACTGTAGTTTTATATTGATTGGAATTGATGGGGGTCCACGTGACACTCTCTCATTCTCATTCTCTCTTTGTCTTTGTTTATCTTTCTGTCACATTTTCTTCCTGTCTCTGCATCTCTTCCCCTCTTTATTTTCGGTCTCTCTTTCTTCCTATTTTTCCATCTCTCTTTGTCTCCGTCTCTCTCCCTTTGTGTCTATGTCTCATCTTCTCTTTTTTTCTCTTTAGTCCTCTGTATCTTTGTTTCTCTCTCTCTCTCTCTCTCTCTCTCTGTGTGTCTCTCTTTTTGTCTCTCTAACTAAAATGCTAATGTTACTCTCTATAGTCATATTCATGCAATTACAAAGTAACTAACATTTCTATGTGAAAAAGAAATCTTTGTTTGTACACGTTATTTCTGCGACACCCATTCTCAGATTCAGTAAAAAAAAAATCACAATTATTAATTGGCGTAGACAATACACGAATCAATAAAAAAAAAAAAAAACCAATTAGTCAATTAATAACTGGTAATTCATTATTTTGTTTAGAACCAACAAGGGAAATTAATCCTGCAATATTCACAGATACAGATAAATATGTAGTGTTTTCACCCATTATATAATTGTATCACAACAATTGAACAATATTCGGATCAACTTGAAACTTTAAACAATTATTAATTGTATCTAACAAAGTATTAATCATTAAAACAAAATTATTGATAATTAATTATTTTTTAAAATATCAAATAAAGGAAATATAACTTTAACATCATTGAATGTGAAGTTCTTCCCCTTAGAAAAGGTTTGCTTTAAAAAAAAATTAAATTGATTCTTACTGGATTCATATACTTTGACGAAAATTGACATACATTTTGTTTTTATTAAACAACAGATCAAGAAATGTTTTGGTCAAATCAAGAAAACATTGGCCAAATCAAGATACTATTTTGGCATGTTTCCTCTCGAGGCTGAAGATAATTAGGAAGCCGTAAGAAAGGATATCTCACAAATACGTTATACTTAATCTTGTTTCAGTTCAGTCTATTTAGTTAATTAGTGGCTCGGGTTATTCCCTAGAACATCCTTTGGCATCACTAAGCCAGCCGTCGTCAGGAGTTGTCCAGAAGAGTGCCTCTGGTTAGCAGTGGTTAGTAGTATTATTTATTATGCTTATTTTTTAGAACTTTCTAAAATGTTGAAATTAGCTGGCAAGGTTAGATTATTTTAAAAAGAATATACAGGCACTGAACGACTTTTCTGACAAGGATTTTTTCTATGTTTATCATTGAGACAGATAAATAAAAATAAAAAGTAGTATCATCTCAGATAATGCTGACTTAACTAAATAATTTAGTTTAATCCTTTAATTTAAAAAAAGCAACTAGTTTTACGGTAATAAAACACAACTAATAGGACTAATTGATGATTTTTCAAAAGGTTTAGATAATAGTGAACAAATAGATGCTATCTTACTAGATTTTTCCAAGGCTTTTGACAAAGTTCACCACCATAGTTTGCTTAAAAAATTAAAATATTTCGGCATTAACGGTCCACTGCATCAGTGGATTAAAGATTTTCTGATAGGGAGAGAACAAACTGTAATAATAAATGGCTCTAAATCAACACCAATAACAGTAAACTCAGGTGTACCTCAAGGAACAGTCTTGGGTCCACTACTATTTTTAATTTACATAAATGATTTACCAAATTGCATTAGTTCAGGAACAAAAGTCAGATTATTTGCAGACGACTGCATAATATATAGAACAATAAAAACAAAACAAGACACAGATATTTTACAAAGAGAATTAGATGAATTACAGAAATGGGAATCAAATTGGAGCATGTCTTTCCACCCAGAAAAATGTCAGTTGTTAAGAGTAACAAAAAAAATTAAACAAATTAATTCCACTTATCTTATTCATGGCAAACCAGTAACACAGACTAAAAACTCAAAATACCTAGGTGTTATAATAAATGAAAAACTGTCATGGAATCCACATATTGATGAAACTATAAAAAAATCCAACAAAGCATTAGGGTTTATTAAAAGAAATTTCTATAAATCAAATAAGAACATAAAACTAAAATGTTATTTAACCTTGGTTAGGCTAATAATAGAATATGCATCCACCGTGTGGGACCCCTCAACTCAAGAAAACATTAAGAAACTGGAACAAACACAAAATAGAGCAGTGAGATTCATAACAAACGAATATTCACATTTGACTAGGGTAACACCATTAGTAAAATCACTAAATTTAGAAAGCCTTCAGGACAGAAGACTCAAAAGTAAAGTAGCAATTATACATAAAACACTGAACCATAATCTTCAAATACAAAAACAAAATTTAATAAAATACTCTGAAAGACACAAAAATAAAGGCACATTCCTCGTCCCATATGCTAGGACAAATTTGTACAAATACTCCTTCTTCCCTAGTGCTATTAGAGCATGGAATGGGTTGCCTGAGCTAGCCAGAAAAACCAGTGACTTGGCAGAATTTAAGTCATTGGTTAATATGCATGACTAAATGCATGACGCGTAGGACGTAATCATCTTCTTTTTTGAAGTAACGTCTGTATTATATAAGATAAGATAAGATAAAGATTACAGGGGAACTACCGAAGCTGATTAATGTTAATATAAAGTTTTTGTCTCCCTTGACTTTTTAATAAAATACTTCGTTAGAGTACCGTTAGTACATAAACTTTAAGAAAACACAAAACCCTCAGCCTCAACAAGCGGGAAGAGATATAACTGTACAGCTTTTATCTGTATTTTTTTGTCTTGCAATATGAGTGAACTATTCATCCTGGTAAAAAATACGCAAGTCAAATTAAGTCTAATAAAGAAGGGGGCATCACTGACCAATACCATCTGTTACGCTATACTGTTTGAGTGGCAGACGACAACGATGTCTTCATGTTACAATAAGATAGTGTAGATCAGACAATACGTTTCTGTTCTACTTTGTCAAAATCTCGCCTTTTCAATACTGCCTCTTGTCCCTTTTTTAGCAACGTGCAAACTATTTTTAGAGTTTATAGAAAAAACCGGTCATCTTTTGAAATAAACTTGCCATAACTTGTCAGCGACTTACAGCCATGACCTTGCGCTGCAAATAATCTAAAAATAAACTTTATACAGTAGCTGCTGTACGTTATATGACACAATTATTCGAGGGTCACTCTAAGTACACATAGCCTATGATATAGCGCACATATGTCTGTAATTAGCGTGATGCGTGATCGTCATAAGAACATCTTCGTGTTCAAGTAAGATGTCTTACCCCTGACAACTTTATTTTTGTCAAACAAAAGTAGTCAACATAAGGATGTACAACAGTCGGGTGAATTTTGACCATTCTGGCACAAGAAAGTCGAGAAGAATCACCTTAGCGGAGACGTTTTGAAATGTTGTCGTCAAAACGTTTTGAGACGATTCTGCTGCTGACCTTATATCAATGAAAAGACGTGTCTTGCTTAAAATATTTTCATTCTTTCTCTCCTAATTGATAATATCATCGTTGATTTGACCTCATTAAATTATATTAATGTTTAATTTTATAAACTGTATTTTGTGTTCCTTAAAAAGAGCATGCATTCCCCTTTAGTTCTGTACTAAGTAAAACATTTTCTGATGACAAACGAGAAAGTAATGGAAGCTTAATGAGAACAGGGTAGTGAAATAATAATGAGAAAAATAAAGAATTCTGTCGAAACGTATAAAATAATTACGGAGAGAAAGAGTTAAAAATTTGATGGATTGCCTTACTTTTAAATACTAATAAATTAATAATAAAAGGTTAAAATACAAGAAAAGTAATATCTTTTTCTCACATTGAAAAAAGAGCAGGTTCGCCGTATCGGTGCCCACCGTCACAAAAAAAAGCACTGTGTATATATATATATCATGGGTGTAGCCAGGATTTTTTTTTCGGGGGGGGGGGAATTTTTTTCGCCGCACCCCCCACCCCCGAAATTTTTTTTATTTGGATGGATGGATGTGTGTGTGTACATAATTAATCTCCATTACATTCTCTATTACATTCTGATCCTTCATTCTTTCGGAAGACGTTTATTGTGCCCTAGAATAGGTTCTTCCTGAAGTTAGTGAAAAAATTGTAGACTCCTCGACCTCGTCAGCAAGGGGTCTGGGGGAAGCGCTGAGAGCTCCCCCCAGCGCGGGGCTGAGCCCCGCCGCCAAGCACTATTTCTGGTATTGAAAGCCAACTAAATGCATATTCTGAGGTACCTACAGTGCATTATTTTGCTATTAAAAGTTTTATTTCAAAAACCTAATGTGCTATTCTTACAGAATTAGACGCTCCCGTGCCGTTCGGCGCATTTGCTGGCAAGCTGTTTTCACAAAAATCTGTCACTGGTAATGTCTGAAGCCTCTTCCCACCTGCTCTGAGGACCTCCATGAAAGTGTGGCGCCAAGTTTTACTAGGATGTCATCGCAACTCTTATTATGCGTAGTTCATTTTGTCGGAGAACACGTCCCGCAAACTTCATGCGACGCTCTGTCACAACCTTACCAAGGGGTCGACTCCCATTTCGGCATAGGATTTCCTTGATTTAGACCCGATCTCTACAACTAACTCCTAAAATCCGTCTTAGCCATTTTTGTAGAGCAACATTGAGTGTTTTTCAATTTCATTGCAATTTATAAATGAAGCCCATCCACTGGTAGACATGTGTAACTTCTCTTGACTACGATCTTGGAATTAGGTGACTATTTTGCTTTAGATGTTATATCGACAATGGAAGTTTTATCGTCAAAATCATCTGTTGGGGGTTTTTAAACTAAAATATATCTGGGTTTTTTTTATATTCAAAACCACATTTAGCTACGGTATTAGAATTTGGTGACTATGGTTTGATTTTAGAAATAATATTGAAGAGAGAGGCTTTCAACCTTAAAACGCTCTGTAGGGGGATTTTGAACTCAAAACTATCTTGAGGGGTTTTAAACTTTTAAAAAAGCCATCTAGAGGAGAGGGGTGGACACTCAAAAACCCCCATTGGCATGGCTATGCTCAAAGAAATTTTGTGTGTAATTTGCTTTTTTTTGTTTATATTGAAGAGGTATTTTTTAGCATCATTTTTAATTTTGATGATTTATTTTTTAGCTTCAAACCCCGCTGGCGGGGGGGGTTTAAACTCAAAATCCCTCATAGCATTTTGAGGCGTAATTTTTTTTTTTTATATTGAAGAGGTATTTTTAGCTTCAAACTCAGCTGAAGAGGGGTTTAAACTCAAAACCCCTTTAGCTACGCTCATACAATTTTGAGTGTGTAATTTGCTTTTTTATATTGAAGAGAGGTTTATCGTAAATTTTGGAGAGGGGTTTAAAATCAAAATCTTCTCTAGATGTGCTCTTGGAATTTTGGGCTTGTCGTTTGCATTTTGTTTTGTTTTATAGAAGAGGGGGATTTAAATGCAAAACCCCCTGGTAGGGGGTTTTAAACTCAAAACCCCTTGGTAGTGGGTTTTAAACTCAAAACTCCCTGGAAGGGGGTTTTAAACTTAAAACCCGCTGGTAGGGGGTTTTTAACTCAAAACCCCAGGTAGGGGGTTTCAAATTCAAAACCCCTGGTAGGGGTTTTAAACTCAAAACCCCTTGGCTTTGCTCAAGAGATGGTTTAGTATTAAAATTTCACCTAAAATAAACAAAATTAAAGCAAAAGATCAGTTACTAAACTCCGACCCCCCCCCTTTCATTTCGGGAGGGGGGTTGAACCCCAACCCCCAACCCGGCTACGCCCATGATATATATATATATATAATTTGGTTACCAAATATCAGATTTAATTTGCGTTGAAAATGCACTGGAAGAAAAAAGAAAAACAATTAACATTCTGTGTTGCCTTGGCAACTGAATTTATGGAGCCATAAAGGAGACGTGAATCTTTCATGAGCCGACAGCTCCAGTAAACGTCGACAATGTCACAATATTCAGTCGACCATGATGTCTCGACCATTCTGTCCGTTAACTTTTCCTAGAGCAGGACACAACCCTAAGTTAATGTATAAAATAGATCTAGGAAGACAAGACACACGTCTATGAAGAAATAGAACTTTCTAGATTGAATGGTGTCTACTCTGAAAGCAGCTACTTTGACCAAGCTTCTATCAACTCACCGCGTCTGTCGGTCTGAATGGACATGTTATTTCTTCTACTTTCGACTTTTTGGATCATGTGGAGACTTTGCACAATTATTTATTGTCGATGACAGCACATGAATCCATAAAAAAAAAACACGATTAGTTAATGAAATAGTCGCTATAAATTCATTTAGTTTCATATGAAAATGTACCACTGTAAACCGATACCAAGTGTGTGACTTGAAATTCTAAACAATAACCATGGTGGCAGACGACAATGACATTTGAGATAGCGCTAAGTTTGAGTATTTCATTTTCGTTATACAAAGAAGAACTTCTGAATATTGTGTACTTTTTGTTTCTATGTGTGTGTATATATAGCTTATATAGTACAACAATTTAAAAAAAAACACACACTTTATTTACCCTGAAAACCTTTAAAAAATAATTTGTAACAAAACATCATTCCGTAATAGGCCTATATATTATCTAGATGACTTTAACTTAAGGCGACATAAAGAAACCTAAATAATGCTATAAAGGACACTTCTTTCCCTAATGTCAAAGACTTTTGATGACTTTTGTAGTTTGTCAATCAAAACTAAATTCCATCAGTTAAAATCCACAGCTATCTGTTAGTACAGGGCAATTAGAACAGAGAAGGTAGCTGGTAGACCCAAAGACCTTTGGCAACAAGTATTTATTGTTGAGGATAAGTGAATAATGCCTAGGCAACATCAAATGTCTCAAATTAATTAATTAGTTTCAAAACTTGATTATAGCGACCTACCTATGCAGATTATGACAAAACTGTACATCTTGACATAATAAGCTATTTTCTCGCAGTGTGTAACCGAAAGGTAAAACAAAATACATTATCTAATGTCACTAGAGAAGAAGGAGAACTTGTACCAATTTGTTATGTGCCTATATCCTTGTGTCTTTCTGATTATTTCATTAGGTTTTGTTTTTCTATTTGTAAGTTATGGTTTAGTGTTTTGTGTATTATAGCTACTTGATGCCGCCTGAAATTTAAGAGAGAAAATACAAATTCTGAAGGAAAAAAAAACAAAGCCAGACTGAATGTCTAAAAAAAAAAAAAGAAAACACCAAGTCTAGTGAGAAAACACCAAGTCTAGTGAGAAAACACCAAGTCTAGTGAGAAAATACTAATTCTCAAGTAAATAACTACAGTTTATTTTTTCTTCCGTTGTAGTAGTTGTCAAACAATTAAACTAGCTATTCTCTTCCCATCTTTCATCATTAGAACTTAACAAGAATTGAAGATATAAGGTTTTTATTTTTTTTCCCCTTGCAATCTCAGACTTTTCCTTTCGTCAACTGCTGTTGCCTTTACTTTATCTAGACACATAAATAATCAGCACTACACGGAAAGTATACATTATTCAGTATCCCCAAGCCGTTAGTTTATATTGATTTTTTTTCATTTTTCACCGAGTAAGAGTTGGCAAGTGATTTTTTTTTAAACGTTTCACATTTCACTCGGTGTGTTCAGCATTCAAAAAGGTTAAACGGAATTTCATTAGTGAGGATGTTGACTTAATCCACTGTAAATGTTTCGGTTAGTGGATGGATTCGGAAGTTGATCACTGTATTAGAAAAATAGAGAGTCGAGTCTAGAGCGTTGTTTTTGAAAAGTAATTTTAAGTCCGTTTTTTTTCGTTTTCTTTTTTTTTTTTTTTCCTAAATTGAAATGTATCACATGACGATGACGTCAAGATCGCCATATTTCCGACCCCTCGACAATTATTCCCACAGTGCATAATGAAGCGCAGAGGATCAGTTCCATTGGACTTGATTTTTTAAAAGTGAATATGGCTGCCAGACCGGAAAGGGTTGGCCGCCACTTTGGTTTGTTTTACGTTTCAGGTGTTTCTTTAGATTTCAAGATTATTACAACCTAGTCCAATTCTTCCGCTGGATAACTGGGGATGGCTTCGTGCAGAGTTCCAATATTGGACCATAGAGACAACAGTCCAGTGCGCATATCACACAATCAGGCAGCTACCCAAAACTTCTGAATTAGAATCAAAACTTGGGTGTCAATTATATGTCAACCACCCTACAATGTTTTGGGTTGTTAGCCTTGCCCTTAGCTAAAGAGGATCCGTCAAGCCAGTATATCAAATGTGTGAGTTTATTTTCGTTGCTCACCACAAAGCTGTGTCGTTGCTAAAACGTAGGTTTCAAGATGCCCCTGTACTGATTCTGACACCAATAGTTCGATCTTTGTGTGAGTGAAACATGTACACATACTACACATTGTGGTGCCGTGCAAAATAATGCACAGAAAACATTTATATTTAAAAAAATTATGATTGGAATGAAATAATAATAAGTTATTTGAAAGGTCAAAGGTCCAAATTGACAAAAAGGACAAAATGTTGAAAGCTTAATTTCACCAGTCACACTGGGTGAGTCACTTAGCGATTCAAAGGGAAACAAATCGTCAGAACTATTTCATTTACACCCCATTATATAGCTCCTCCTTCGTGGTCGAAGATGAGCACATTTCTCATTTCCTATGGACTCGAAGATGGCTGGAAAGTCCAATCCTCGCTTTAAAAAGCCGGCCGCATACGTGGCATGGGTAGGTTTGGTCAGTAGCAGATGGGCCTGCTTCTTCTCTCAGCTTTTTGTTAGTTCAGCGCTCTATCGCCCTGGCCACTCTTCTTGCTTCACATCTTGAGACTCCTTGACTCACAGCTTCACGCAATGAGGAGTGATCGAGAGCTAGTGCTTCCCAGCTGTGAATGTCTATATCGCCCCATTATAGACAGATACACAAACATACAATAACAATAGCAAACATTTAAAGTCTAACAATAGGGCCTGGTGGCTGAATGGTAAAGTGCTTAGAGTCTCGGGTTCAAATCTCGATGAAGGTCGGGATTTTTATTTTGGATGTTTCAGGACACTCCCGAGGTCATCTAACTCTAATAAGTACTTGACATAAGTTGGCTGAAGGTAAACTGTCGTTGTGCCGGCCACATGGGACCCACGTCAACCGTGAGTCAAAGAAACATGACCTTCACATTATCTGCCCAACATATCGAAAGGTCTGAAAGAGAAAGGGGGGTAGCTTTACTTTTTTTTTTTTTTTACTGTACTATAACTTTAAAAAAAAATGAAATGGCCGTCTTTATAACATTGTGATCCAGACGACAAGACTCAGATCAGACAAAGACCCTGGTCAGATCTAGACCTCAGCTCTAGCCTTTCAAGCTCTATGGAAAGATAAAAAACAAAAAACGCTAACGGATTTTCTCGCGACGCATTAAAGAATTAGCATTGGACAGAGCCCCCAGCACGCACACACCTAAAACAACAACGTTATAACAGAGTGGACGGGAGAGAGAGAGGTGGAAGCGTTATTCTGTTCAATTAGAACTCATTTCAATTTCTTCTCGTGTACTTTCACCATGACGTATAATAAATATATCCTAGGGACATGACTGACAACTCAAAGCTTCGACATAGTGTTCTGTCTTCATTGACATAAGTAGTCGCTGGGCAGTATCTCCAGACAACTATTCTAAGTTATTTCTACTAACTTATGTCTGCGAATTATTTACTTCGTACAAGACTCTTGAATAACGCTTAATAACGAAATAAACATAACATTTACTACTAAGCTTATATCAGCTCACTATCTGTCTGTTAAAAAGTTTGTATATGTTATTTTTCCCACACGCAGTCTCGGATCAAGTTGAAACTTTGCACAATTATTTACTGGAGTAGACAATGCTTGAATCAATTAGAAAAAATTAACCGATTTGTCAATCATTTACTGGTAAATTATTAAATTGTGATACCAACAAGGACAATTAATCCTTTTGTATTCACAGATATGGTTAAATGTGTCGGGTTTGGTCCCCTTAAATAATTGTGCACGTCATTTCTCCCACACCCATTCTCAGATTAAGTTGAAACTTTAAACAATTATTTATTTTACCTAACAAAACATGAATCAATTAAAAAAATTAACCAATTAGTCAATTCATTATTGATAATTAATTATTTTATTTGATATCGAATAAGGGAAGTAACTTCCACATTCTTAAGAGATATAGTTGGATGCGCGGATAAGCTTTGTTTAAAAGAAAAGAATTTTGTTATATTTTGCTTGTTCATAAATATGCCAAGATTTCAGTTTCAATGTGGAAATGTGTAGAAACACCAAGAAACACAATGTGGTACGCTGTGAACATTTCAAAAAACTACATTCACAATGTTCTCTTTATTGTGAAGTCTTAGTCAGCCGTACAAGTCTTTTTACCAACTCAGTTGCATCAATCCAGCTCAAAGGTTACGTAAGAATTTATCAGCCAATACCAACACAAACACAGACACGCACCCCATAACATTGAGTCTGAGTACTTCACTATAGAGATCACTATTCCATTATTGACCACCGGATACTTTATTACCGTGATCTAACTACCACTATGACATAATGCTACACAAGTAAAACTAATAGTGGAAGTAGCCCGAGGGGAATACTACAGGCAGTGGGTTTGAAGCTTTAGATGGGGGGGGGGGGCACCAGACATCAAGAATCGCTCTGTGAATGGATGTGTATGGCGTGTGTTTGTGTTCATATTGTGAAACTAAGTGTGTGGTACGAAGTATGTGGTTATGGTGTGTTTAGTGTTTGTGCATGCAGTGGTGTGTGTGTGTATGGTGTGTGTGTGTTTTTCTACCGCATGTGAATGTGGTTATGTGTTTAGGTGTATAGGAGAGTGGTTATGAGAGTGCGTCAATGAGTTTTTTGTTTGCATGTGGTGCGTATGTGTGGTTATGCTTAGGTTGTTAAATATTTATGTCTGTTTGTGCTATGTGTGTGGTAATGTGTGTGGAGTGTGTGTCCTTATGCCATACATATGTTTGTGATATGTGGTTTGTCTCTAGTGCGTTTTAGATTCCTCTCAATGTTTCCCATTTCTATTCTCATGCTAAGCAATAGAAGCATGACTCAAGGCAAATGTTATCAAATGAGTGGTAAAGCGCTCGGCGTTTGAACCGCAAGGTCCAGGGTTCGAATCCTGAAGACTGAGATTTTTATTTTCGGGATCTTTAGGGTGCCTCTGAGTCTACCCATTTATAATGGGTATCTAACATTAATTGGAAAAAAGTAAAGGCGGTTGGTCGTTGAGCTGACCACATGACACCCTCGTTAACCGTGGGCCACAGAAACAGATAACCTTTACATCATCTGCCCCATAGATCACAAGGTCTGAAAGGGGACCTTTACTTTATTTTGTTATCACGTCATCTCTAGGAAAATACATGTAATAGTTTATTGCGTTAATACTTAGTGACTATAAAAGCCAGGGGTTCTCAACCTTTTATCTCGGCGACCCCTTTTTACAATCCCCCACTCTGCCTCGACCCCCCCACCCACACACACATACAGCAATAGAAGAATAGACAATAACAATCCATATTTTCGATGGTCATAGGCGACCCCTGGTTGAGATCCCCTGATGTAAGCTTTTCCTTCGTTTTCGAAGATAAACAAAATCTCGTTTCCCATCAACTCGAAGAAGTCAACAAAATGTAAATACGAAACCGCTTGACACGTGAATAATTATATTAGCCTACATTTATAAACTAGATTAAAGTAGGTGAGATACAAGAATCGTATAACTACGGTTTCACTTATGATGCAAAAGTGAAAGTGACTTGTTTGGTCCTATAGTAGGCTTTACAGAGGTGTAGAATTTTTTTTCTTTTGTTTATTGTGTTATAAATTTAAAAACAAATATGGCACATCCAAGACAGTCATTAATAATGTACAATTGTAGAAATTTCGTAAGACATTATAGAGACCTGAAAATTTGCAGTAGTAAAAAACCGAGTGGAAATGTTCCTGAGGTAAAGCCCAGACATCACTTCTGACACCAAAGCTTAAAGCTTATTGACTTTAAGATGCGCTGTCTCCTAGTGAAGTGAAACGTAGAGAGAACCGTGTTGTCTTATCTTATATAATACAGACGTTACTTCAAAAAACAAGATGATTACGTCCTACGCGACATGCATTTAGTCATGCATATTAACCAATGACTTAAATTCTGCCAAGTCACTGTTTTTTCTGGCTAGCTCAGGCAACCCATCCCATGCTCTAATAGCACTAGGGAAGAAGGAGTATTTGTACAAATTTGTCCTAGCATATGGGACGAGGAATGTTCCTTTATTTTTGTGTCTTTCAGAGTATTTTATTAAATTTTGTTTTTGTATTTGAAGATTATGGTTCAGTGTTTTATGTATAATTGCTACTTTACTTTTGAGTCTTCTGTCCTGAAGGCTTTCTAAATTTAGTGATTTTACTAATGGTGTTACCCTAGTCAAATGTGAATATTCGTTTGTTATGAATCTCACTGCTCTATTTTGTGTTTGTTCCAGTTTCTTAATGTTTTCTTGAGTTGAGGGGTTCCAAACGGTGGATGCATATTCTATTATTGGCCTAACCAAGGTTAAATAACATTTTAGTTTTATGTTCTTATTTGATTTATAGAAATTTCTTTTAATAAACCCTAATGCTTTGTTTGATTTTTTTTTATAGTTTCATCAATATGTGGATTCCATGACAGTTTTTCATTTATTATAACACCTAGGTATTTTGCGTTTTTAGTCTGTGTTACTGGTTTGCCATGAATAAGATAAGTGGAATTAATTTGTTTTAGTTTTTTTGTTACTCTTAACAACTGACATTTTTCTGGGTGGAAAGACATGCTCCAATTTGATTCCCATTTCTGTAATTCATCTAATTCTCTTTGTAAAATATCTGGGTCTTGTATTGTTTTTATTGTTCTATATATTATGCAATCGTCTGCAAATAATCTGACTTTTGTTCCTGAACT
Organism: Biomphalaria sudanica; assembly: GCA_036873155.1. Lineage (NCBI taxonomy): Eukaryota > Metazoa > Mollusca > Gastropoda > Planorbidae > Biomphalaria > Biomphalaria sudanica. Next base: position 450,325 of record JAZGLO010006650.1, read on the forward strand.
AATGCAATTTGGTAAATCATTTATGTAAATTAAAAATAGTAGTGGACCCAAGACTGTTCCTTGAGGTACACCTGAGTTTACTGTTATTGGTGTTGATTTAGAGCCATTTATTATTACAGTTTGTACTCTCCCTATCAGAAAATCTTTAATCCACCGATGCAGTGGACCATTAATGCCGAAATATTTTAATTTTTTAAGCAAACTATGGTAGTGAACTTTGTCAAAAGCCTTGGAAAAATCTAGTAAGATAGCATCTATTTGTTCACTATTATCTAAACCTTTTGAAAAATCATCAATTAGTCCTATTAGTTGTGTTTCACATGATCTATATTTCCTAAAGCCATGTTGGTATGGGGTGAGGACATTATGTTTGTCTAAGTGGTTTATGATGTTGCTACATATTATGTGTTCTAGGATTTTACATGTGATGCTGGTAAGTGATACTGGTCTGTAGTTTCCTGGATCAGATTTTTCTCCTTTTTTTTAAATAGGGGGGTGACATTAGCTTCTTTCCAGTCCTTTGGTACTCTGCCCTGGTTAAGCGATGCCTGAAAAAGTATTTTGAACACTGGGGCTAGCTCATTGCTTAGTTCTTTGAGTAATCTAGCTGGAATACCATCAGGTCCAGACGCTTTATTTGGTTTGGTGTTGGCTAATAGTTTTTGAATTCCATTTTCTTGTACTACTAAATCTTCTATGTTGTCTACTTGGTTCAAATTAAGAATTATGTCTTTGTCTCCTGGGGCTGAGAATGCTGATGCAAAGTATTTGTTTAGGATGTTTGCTTTAGTTTCATTATCATTATGTATTATGTTATGTTCATTTTTTAATGGCGCTATGCCTGTTGTTTCCATTTTCTTAGACTTAATGTATGACCATAGGTTTTTGTTGTTATCTTTAGATATTACATTGTTTATGTATTCACTCTGCAGCTGTCTGCTTACTTTTTGGGTTAGGTGTTTAATTTTTATATACTTTTTGTAGACTCTTTCTGCCTTGGTTTCTTTAAATTTTCTATATAGGTTTTCCTTCTGTTTACAAAGCTTCTTTAGTCTATTATTAAACCAGCATTTATTTATTTTGTTTAATGTGTATTTAGTTGGTATATGATTTTCTATAATGCTTTAAGATGGTTTTTAATGAAATTCCAGAGGTCATCGACTGGTTGGTTAATGTCTTTTTCTAATAAGAATGTTTGTTGAAAGTTTAATGCAGCTTTGTGTAGTTGTGTTAGGTTACATTTATTCCAGAGTAAGATTTTTCTTTTGGGTTTTGTATTGACTACTGCTTTTATCTGACTGTGTATTTTTATGATCTCATGGTCTGATAGACCAGGGATAATATCATAATCAACTACTAATCTAGGTCTGTTGGTTAAGAAGAGATCTAATGTGTTGTTTAATCTAGTTGGCTTTTTAATTATTTGATTTAAACTTAGGTTGTGTAAAGTTTCTATGAAAAGCTCATTCATGTCCTTAAGGTTTTGGTGTTGTTTCACTATAAATGTCATCTTTCAAAGAAGGTGAATGACATATTATTAGGTTGTGTGTTTTTTAGGGGTGGAGGTGGGTCGGAAATACTCGAATGACGTTACGCAACACTTACACTGTGGGATATTGTGTCTACAAGTCAAGTCTGCTACAAATGTAAAACTAAGTGCTGAAACAATTAATAAATGAATTCTAGAAGTCAATATTTTAATAAGACCTAGTCAAAATAATAGCAACATTGGTGCCAGATTAATATCGCATACAATGGATATTCCCCTGATTCAGTGTTTCCCAAACTGTGTTCCTAGTGTTACGCAATGGTCTAAATAGGCGTTACACGAAATATTGAAGCAATTAACAACTGGATCTACAAGGGAATTCATTCCTTAGTGAAAGCAGAAAAGTAAAAAATTGAATTTATTACTTCTTCTCAGTAACGAAACAAAATATGTCACTATGAACTTTGAACTGCTCTAGATTCTTCTTCTAATTTGAAACAATACAAAGATCAAGCTTTTAAATGATTTCTGGTCGTGTTTGTCGGAAGAGTTCCACAATAGTTTGAAACACATTATCGTGATTTGGCATCTGTCTCCTTCAAACTATTTGGACTCAGTATGTGTTATTTGTGGCTCAGTATGGGTTATTTGGGCTCAGTATGGGTTTTTTGGGCTCAGTATGGGTTATTTGGGGTATCGTGCAAAGTCAAGGTATAGAAATAGGCTGGGGAGACACTGAACCTAATCCTTGGTCCTAATCCTGACCAAGAAAAACAACAAAATGATAAGAACAACAGTTTGTTTCCAAGTATAAATCACCATCTAATGATATATACGAGCAACTAGAAACAAAATATAGTAATACTTTTTGTCTCAAACAAAGCCTATCTCAGGGGAAGAACTGTATATTTATACCCATATCTATCAATACTGTAAGATTTATTTCCCTTAATTAATACTAAACTAAATTAATTAATTAATTACTACTAATTAATTAAGTCAATTATTAGTGGATTCCTATTTGGCTAGGAACAATGAATAATTGTGCAAAGATTCAACTTGATCCGAGAATGGAAAGTGTGACCACTGACTTGTACAAAATTGTACTTGACAGATAAAATAAGTTGACATAAGCTTTGTAAAAAAAAAGTAAACTTTTTTATGGGCGTGGAGTTTTATAGAATGACACTTACGTGAATTAATCCAGAAGAAATCTCTCCAGAAAGGTACGTAAACAACTCGCCCTGACGAAATAACTCCTTTATACTCCCCTCGATCTGTCTCCTGGCAGAGGTGGGGACAATGGAGATGGCAAGACGTCGTCATCTTTCACGTGTGTCGCTGGACACGTGCGTTGATCGTGAGTGGAACTGAAGTGTACACGGCGGGAAGTGAGTCGAGTTTTGTGTTGGTCGTGACGCGTATGTGGGACGATCAGAGGTTACCTAGATCTTGATAGAGCGAAGCGGGAAAGTTCTAGAAGTCAAGTGTTCAAAACCTGGCTATGAATGAATATTTTGATACTTTCTGGGTTCGAAAAGACTACCTTTTAGCTGGCAAAGCATCAGTTAGTTTACACAGAAACAAATGGGTATCAGCTAGTTTACACATAAACAAATGAGTATCAGTTAGTTTACACAGAAACAAATGAGTATCAGTTAGTTTACACAGAAACAAATGGGAATCCTAGTTAGTTTACACATAAACAAATGGGTATCAGTTAGTTTACACAGAAACAAATGGGTATCAGTTAGTTTACACAGAAACAAATGGGTATCAGATAGTTTACACAGAAACAAATGGGTATCAGTTAGTTTACACAGAAACAAATGGGTATCAGTTAGTTTACACAGAAACAAATGAGTATCAGTTAGTTTACACAGAAACAAATGGGTATCAGTTAGTTTACACAGAAACAAATGGGTATCAGTTAGTTTACACATAAACAAATGGTTATCAGTTAGTTTACACAGAAACAAATAGCTTCTAGTTGGCCTAGCAACAAATTAGCAACAGGTAGTTCGAAAAACAACCAATTGGTATCAGCTAGTACATTTCAGATTTTCTTGCATGGCGGAAACTTCTAAAGGAGCAAAAGCTTTTCGGTGTATCGGTGTACACACATAAAGTGTTGATCAGGCTAGTTTTGTTTGAAAGTAACACGATGATGAGTTGACACATGATCATGACACTAAATCAACACATTGATGATGAGCTGACACAGGATCATGACACTAAATCAGTGGTTCCCAAACTTTTTTGTCTCGTAGACCCCTTGGCATGTTTTCTGGCTTTCGGTAGACCCCATACTTAACTTGTATTGAATTTTTGCAAATTCATCAAAACATTTTTAAAACAAATTTCTAACTTCAGTGAGTTAAAGAGTGAACAAAATAAGTTAAAGCTACACACAGGGTTAGAGAGATCTGTCTATTTTTTTTTTTATTGACAAAATTCAAATTTAAACTAATTAAAATAACAATTTATATTTATTACTGGAATCACCAAACACATTTTTTGCATATCTATTATTCGTTGCTACGGATATTCTGTTTCATGTAGGAATTTGTTGTTCTATGAAGTAGTCCTCAAACATTAAATAGTAATCAATCAATTAATTAATTAGCCACATGTATCATTGTACAACGTTTGTCGCAAAGAGCAAGTTTCTCGTGTATTTTTTTTATCTTTCACGTCTGGCTCAACTATTGGGTGCGCAGACACTGTTTTCACTAACAGGAGAAGGGGTGAAGGTGAGTACCTAGTGAGCACCTAAACCAGTCAGCTTTGGGCTGGAAGGGCTCATTAGACTTGGCTTGCAGCCCACCTAGCAGAAGGAAAACTGAATTCAAACTGTGCTGCCTTGCAGCTATACCCGAACATGGGAAAGGTTTCGTGGGTCAACCCTGTTAAAAATAAGGAGCCGGCGACCTTTAGGCAGTTTGCAGCACACAGGGCTACACCCTGTCTGAGCCTGTTTGCCGCTGATCCTAAACTGTATAGATGTCGTTTGGAAAGAATTACAAAAGAAGTTTTTAACTTTATAACTCATGCCACAGATGTGACCTTGAACTGTATTGTTGCTTAAAGAAATTCGTTTAATAATATCAGATGTAGGTTTGTGTAAAACAGTTATTTAAAACTACAACGGCGAGTAAAATCAATGTTTTACCTTTAGCATTTTCCGTATTTTGCTTAATGTAAAGAGATTTTGTAAGACGCTCACAAATTATTATCTTCTCTATATGGTGTCGAAGAGAGATTTTGTGGGTTTATTCTGATCTTTTAGTGTTTGAACGTTTTTCAAATCTTTATCTATTTTGTCAGGGTGCAGGCAATGCCTCAAATGATCCTCCAGCATAATTGATTTCATATCGGTATAAAAAGGCACTTAGGCAACCGCTAGTATGACAAGGAAGGAATAAATACCAATTTTAAATAATCAACTCTGTACAGTCTACAATTTTTTTAAAACATTGGTTGCATGTAGACAAAATGAAGCTAGTTAAATAAGTATTTAAATTGGATACAACAATAGTTCGTTTGAAAAGCAGGATAAATATTTAAAGGATTAACTCGGGTACAAATCATATATTAGTGTATGAAAGAATTACAATAATTTGAGGTTAAAATGAAAGTCAAGACCTGCTTAAATGAAATGTATTATCGTAGACCCCCGTGGACATCTCATAGACCCCCAATTTATGTTTTCCCTTTCGTAGACCCCTTGGAAGTCTTCGTAGACCCCTGGGGGTCTATATAGACCACTTTGGGAATCACTGCACTAAATCAACACATTGATGATGAGCTGACACATGATCATGACACTAAATCAACACATTGATATGTTAAAGACAATATATCTTTTATTTAAGCGTTTTTTTTTCTTGTATGTAGAACTTCGAAAATGCATTTTATGAGGTGTTTACAGCGTAATATTCTGTTATTGGTCTAAAAAAAAGGTTAAATATTAAATCTGCTTTTAATTGTACTTTATTGAAGGAGCCATCGACTGGTAGAAAAACAAATCAAAGTGTGAAATGTTTTAGCCTAATGGGGGAAGGAGTTTGTTTGATCATGGAGCTTGAAGCCTCTTTTTAAAGGTATTGTGAAATGGCAAAATGTGACCAATTTACATTACACGCTAACATCGTGCCACAGCAATGAGGTAATTCTGCTATTGCGCACGATGATCAAAACAGCTTTGCGTAAATTGTTATTAACATACATGTCTTGTCTGCTCTCTTGATTCTATTTTTATTCTTCTTATTTTAAAAAATTATATTTGGATGGATTTAGCTTATGTGCGTGTAATAATAAAGGATATGAATTTGAAATTAGATAAATGCCATTTTTGGCAAATAACAAAACTAATTTAAAATAGATTTCCGTAAAAAAAAAAGAATGACGTAGTTTTTATATTTAGAAAATGTCTAGCAGAAACGGACAATGTAAAAAGAGTTGTCTTTCTTGATGTATGATTTACGTTTGCAAATGAAAAAAACAACATTCTAGAACTAGAAATAGATCTTTATAAAGAGTTCATTCCTTTTACAAAGGCACAAATAGATAAATATTTGAATTATTAAAGAGATATTTAGATATATGCCTTTTATAAATAGAACTGACGTCGTACGTATACCTTTTGTTTCTATTTTAGTCAATGGTAACACGAAACCAAGGAGAAAAAAAGAAACTCGAAAACATAAACTTAAAATATCTCAATGTTTGTTTCGTTATTACTGTACATCTCACTTTTTTATGTGCTTTCCTAAACAGAGCTTAAGAAATAAGAAGCCGGAATTTAAAAGAAATAAATACAAATACATACAAATCCTGGCAATCTTATCATATTACGTTTAAGAATAACCAGTTCATGTAAAGTACAATTGACATTATTTTGTAATACATCACATGTGCTGTAGATATGTTATGTAATTACGATGTTGCACTGCTGCTTATCATCATCATCATCATCATCAGTCCGTTGACTTTCGTCGTAGGGGTGCTGTGGCAGGTCATGGAGGAAGTTTAATCGAGGTACACGGTTTGACAGGCTACTGCTACTCCCCTGTCATCTGAGCCAGTCGAAGTACACTGATAGATAGAGGCACTTTTGTGTAATTCGAGGCAGTGGCGTGACTAGGGGGTGCGAAGGTAGCGGTCTGTGCCAGAAGGTGACACCCAATTGGAACAACTGCACTTTAGCAAACAGTAAACAGACTTAATCTTTAAAAAAAAAATGGACTCCAGTAGATACTATGGACATTCTTATTCACGTTGAATACATAGATCTAGTGCCTATATATTTTATGTGATTGAATGTTGGTAAATAGCGACAAAGTTTAAGAAATAACTCGTTGAAATGACGTCCTCTTTTAAGTAGAATCTTTCTATTTTAACAACACATTCTATTTAAAAGGTTCTTTCAAAAAAAAAAAAAATTAACAGACATTCTCTGTAAGGTCATTGGTTCGAGGAACACTTATAAATAGAGTCACTCTTGTGTGATTCAGTGTTCCGTTTTACCTAGAGCTTCTCTAAAGCTATATAAAATATATTTAATATAATTGACAGTTCATTTGGCCTATCATTCCAAGGGAGTTCGACCTTTTAGACCGAGTATTCGGGTTCTAGATCTCATATTACACAGATCCTAATAAGTTAAGCTGGAAATATGTGTTACTGGTGTAATGACCTAGTTAAGTTTAGAGATTATCTTAGTTTTGTCAATAAATAGATCGCGCATTGTTTTTTGGTGACGGTAACAGTAGTGACGTAGTCAGACAGACGAATGACGTAGCAGAGTACAGATGATAGAAGACTATGGCTAGGGCTTGTAGAAAGATGGCTATTGATTAGACTGCTAATTAAACGACGGATAGAGAGACAAGACGATCATCCCCATCTGTAAATAAACATCAGTTGAAATCTTCATATGTTTTTATCAAATATATTTCATTGTTGTGTCCCTTGGCTGTGTTCGGACTCGCGTTTAGAATAAGTGAAAGAGTATCAGAGGACACACAAAATCCAAGCCAGGACACTAGTTACCAGCAGTTGGGTCAAATTGCATTAACTATCACGTGGCAATACTTTGCGAGCGACTCAAAACAAAATCCATTCTTCCGAGGGAGTGACGGTCGCTATTTAGGCCCCTTTCTTTATATCCTAGCCTGTTAACATTTTAACTCATTATTTAAACGAGACTAATCATAGTAAACATTTTCATACTTGGAAGAAAATACATAAATAGCAAGCTTTTTGGTGTATCGGCTGCTTCAGGTGCCTGGTATACAGAAGTATTGATAAGCGAGGTATTTGACTAAACAATGTCCTAATTGGTTTTCAGCGCCGTAGAATTGAACCTCTAAGGTCTGTCGCTTGTAGCAGATGTAATTTGAATTTAGTAGGCAACAGTATATTTTCAATATGGCGTACTAGGCGTTGTTTCACTTTCCTACGTCTCTCTTTAGCTTCCATTTTATCACCACCACATTTATTCCTATCGCTCCCCCCCCCCTTTTTTTTTCTCTTTCTGAATTGTATCACTGTATCAAAGTCTTAACATAGTGGACGTTAGTTAGTAAAGAACTTTGAACGATTTGGAGCTTTTATTCAGATTTTGTCAAGTTATACAGCTACAAGGTTTAGTTGGACTAGCTGTCTGGAAGCTACAACTTAACAGTGTTAATGCAGTAGCAACCTGGAGCTACAGTCTTAGTTGGACTAGCTCCCTGTAGCTATAACCTAACAGTTTTAACTATATGAACTATCTGGAGCTACAGTCTAACAGTTTTAATTGGACTAGCTCCCTGTAGCTACAACCTAACGGCTACCTCATTAACTATCGACATCTCCACAGTTCATAATTTTTGACAAAGGAGTTCCAAGAGATTTATAAAAATTAAAGTTCCCCCCTTTCAGAACTTGCAATCTATGGGGCAGATGATATAAAGGTAATCTGTTTCTGTGGCCCACGGTTAACGAGGGTGTCATGTGACCAGCACAACGACCAACAACCTTTACTTTTCCCCATTTGAGCTGGATGGACTCAGATGCGCCCTAAAGATCCCGAAATTCAAAATCCCATTCATGAGGATTCGAACCTGGGACCCCTGGTTCAGAAGCCAAGCGCTTTACCCCTAAGTTTATAAATATTTCGTTCATTGTAACGCCCTAGTTTTCGATATTCAAATCAGACTGATGCTCTCCTAGGTCAAGGTCACATTCTTGTATGCTTACGAATCTTGGACGCTAATAGTAAAAATTAAAAAGGAGGATCCTAACCATGGGATAGGAATGCCATAGAAGGTTCATCTGTATTACCTACAAAGACTGCGCCACGATGACCTGCTGACCACTGTAAAGAAAAACAAAAACAAACTCAAACTGTCTGGCTATATCACGAGGTCCTCAGAGCTCGCAAAGACCTTCCTGCGGGGAAATTTACCAGCTAAAAAGAAGAAGAGGCAGACAGAGAAAGCGATGATAAAACAAAATCAGAGAGATTCTAGTCAAAGCAAAAGACAGTCGGGAATGTAGAATGGCGGTCGACAGGTCATGTGTGGTGCCTTAACTGTCCAACATACCAAGGGATAGATGAAGGTGATCCAGACAAAAACTAAAAAAAAAAGAATGTTTTAACAGTACCTGTACACAGAACTTGGAATAAAATAACTCCCACATTTGAAAGTTTTTAGATGAAACATAAAACTGATTATCATTGTCATATTTCAGTACGTGATAGCCCATAACCTCTTTAAGCTTCCATATAAATACCATCAATAATATTAATAAGTATAATAAGCCTTGTCTTCAAATCCAAAGATTAATGAGGAAGGAAGTATTTCCCGTGGATACGCAGCCCCAGCTGTGACCTACATATTTTGCCACATCCAGGGCAAGCACAACCATTGTCCGCCGGTGGTCGATTAAGATTTTCTTTTCGCCGTCTGCGTGTGTCCTCGGCAGCGGATTTTCATTTGGTCTCAAATGTGTATCCCGCGGCCTTTGTGAGTGACCTCCATCTGTCTTCTTTCTGAGGCCGCATGCAACCAGGTGCTCTCTTCTATGTCAGCTAAGGCAAGTTGGCGACTAAGCTGGTCTTTAAAGCGTATCCGAGGGGCACCTCTGTTACGTTGACCACTTTTAGCTCTCCAAAAAAGACTGCCTCTGGTATACGTTCGTCTCCCATACGGGATACGTGCTCTGCCTAGCGTAACTGTCGGACCATAAGAAGTCCCTCTATACTGCCCATCATGGACATGGCCGGGGGGAGGATAGGAATTTAGTGACTGATTTTTTGCTTTGATTTTGTTTATTTTAGGTGAGATTTTAATACTAAACCATCACTTGCCCCAGCACAGCCAAGGATTTTTTAGTTTAAAACCCTTTACCAGGTGGTTTTGAGTTTCAAAACCCCTACCAGAGGGTTTTGGGTTAAGACCCCCTACCAGAAGGTTTTGAGTTTAAAACTCCCTACCAGCGGGGTTTGAACCTAAAATATACATGGAGCTCAAGTATATTTGGTGAAAGCGCTCAAGTAGTCTTAACTTTCTGTATAATACCATTATCTCAGGTCTAGATAAAAGGGTTGAGAGAACCACCGCTTGGTAGACATTGATTTCTTAGGCAGGCGGAGCGATTAATAAGTATAGAATAATATCAAATAGATTAATAATGCAGAAAAATAGAGACATTTACTTGTAAATTATCTTATTTCCTATAATTCCTTATCTAATATGAATATTTAGTTAAAAGAAATATTTTTTAGTGTGGAGGCCCTTTTTAAAGGTGATGTCCTAGGCGGCCGCACAGTTTTGCCCTGTCTAGAATCCGGCTCTAGTGATGATACTTAAAAATAAATTGCCACTGGCAGAAAGAAAAATACCGGTAGTTGATATTTAATTACGAACAGATTGGTTAAGGTAATCAGGGGCACAGAATCAGTGATATATATTTTTTTATATTTAGATTTTCACCAGTTCCTTCCCTTTTGATATAAAAACATTTGATAGTTAACACATCACAACATGCCTTTTAACCTACACAGCGAACTCTGTTCATGAGGTTCCTGCACGATGCACGATTATGTATACAAAATTCTTTTCTTTTTTCGAAATATACTTTTTTAAAGAGAAAAATGAGGCCATTTTTTGAATTATTTTTCAAGGGACTGCATAACTGCATTAACTCCTTCGGGTTAACCAAGTCAAACAGACTAATCATAAATATTATCACAGACATATAGGTCTGTGATTATTATATAATACTAGTCGACCCACGGCGTAACATACGCCGCTATTTTGAAGGGCTGGCCCTAGGCCACAGCTGCCTATGCGACCACAGTGGAACCCGCACTTTCATAGGAACCGCGAAACTTCTAGGTGTAAATTATTAAATTAAACAATTTTATAACTTATAAGATTTCCCGCGGCCTCCTGATTTATAATAGCTCATGGAAATCACCTGAAATTGCAAAATATACGAAAAAGTCCTGGAGATATCAGGAAATTATTAAAATCTTTTTGAAATCTCATACAAATTTGATAAAATATAGAGACATAATTGTCATTTTGCGGTGTCGTTCAAAATGGAAAACGCCAATCCTACGCGCGATTAAAAGAAACGGCATTATGCAATACTCGTAATTGTGAAATTTGGTGAAAGAAGATTCTCGCGCCTCAAACTAATGAAGAATTAGTTGAGGTCAAAAATTCTCGTAGATAGATTGAAACATTTGGTAACTCTTGCTATTGAGCGTGATCAATGTAGGAAATATAATTTTTATGATATACTGTATGACTTTGCTACACGCTAGGCTCGTGAAGTAATTCTGTACGTAGTAAAGAATGAATAAAATGCAAATACGAATTTATTTTCTAATATGTGATAATATTTAGTGACGGGTGAAAACAGAGTAGATTACTTGTTCTCTCCCCCCCCTCCTCTTTATTTTACGTGGGGTAACTCTTGTCCGACTTGCAGAAATAGAAAAGTGATTTTTCCATGACTTCCTGGTCAGGATGGTTAAGTCCGGCCCTGCTATTTAGTGACGGGTGAATACTACTTGTTCTCCCCCCTCCCCTCTTTTTTCGCCTCTAAAGTTACGTGGGGTAATTCTAGTCCGACTTTTAGAAATAAAAGAGTGATCTTTCCTTTAAGTATTGGTGTCCAAACTGTTGAGCGATGGAGAGAATTATAGTGAAGTGCGAAAGTTCGAGCAGCCCCGATTTGTCGAGAGGTTCGAACAGTTCACTTTTTATTGCTAAAGCTTTTTTATTTGAATGTTTACCAAATTACTACTACATTGCTACTGCGCATGCACCTTTTTTCTTCACTTCCGTCACATACTATTTCATTTTCCTTGTAAAGGCTAAGTTCATGGTGAGGTCAAGCTCAGGAGGTGTGGAATTATTCTTTTTTACTACCCGGTAGTGAAGGAAATGGGTCATGGGCTTAAGGCTATTTTTAAGTCTGATTGCTCATCAGCTCAAAGAGACTATTAGAAGTTTTGGAGGGTGGGAAATGGTGCAATGGATAGTGTTCTTGCGCTGGAGTAAAAAGAAAATGACTTTATAGTGAAAAGCAGGGCCGCCGCTACCTATTGTGCAATGTGTGCATTGCACGCAGGCGGCCGACTTTAGGAGGCGGCCAAATCATTATTCCAAGGATATTATTTTTTTTTAAATTATTTAAATAAAAAATGTTCTTAAATATTTTATATAAATTCTAATTATTCCATTATCTTTGAAAATAAAAACGATATTCGTACTTAAGAAATTATTTTGGAAACTAGAAAAAAAAAATAGAGAAGTGTACGAGGGAATCCCACGGATTTATCCATAGGCACCTACTCATTTCTGGCCTTGAATTTTCGCGGTCGTTGTAATATTTGTTTGAGTCGAATAGCCCTCACTATAAGTAGATCTATTACCGGTAATTAAACAATCAAAAAGGAGATGTTATGGAGTGTGTGTGTGCTTCCAAGGCGGCGGTAAGAAGAGGTGAAGTGATTGATTGGTTGGTTATACAGTGACGAGGATATAATTAGCGTGCCTAGTGCAAATGAGAGATGATCTTAAGGCATGAAAGAGTAAAGACTATTTTTGTGAGCTAGATTGTGTTTAAATATCAGTTTATTTGATTACTATTACTTCTATATTTTATCTCAAGAATCTTGAATAATAACAATTATATTGAGTTTTTTTGTTCACAAAGAAGTTTGTTCAAGTTTTCTAAAGTTTAGTTATTAACAAATATAAAACGTTTACAACGGTTCAGTTGTACTAGCTGTCTTGAGCTACACGCAAACAACCAACAAACAACGGGAAAGGGGGTAGGGCGGCGAAAAAAATGTTCAGACCCCTCGCCGACTTGAGTGGAAACCTGCCGTATCCTCATTTCTACCTTCAGGAGGAACTTTTGACAAGGCTTACAAATTATGTAAACAAGACGTCAATTTGGTTTCTATCATGTCTATACACAGCAGTGGTGTTCAATTCAAGAAGGCTTATCATTGCTATACCCAGCAGTGGTGTTCAATTCAAGAAGGCTTATCATTTCTATACCCAGCAGTGTTGTTCAATTCAAGAAGGCTTATCATGTCTATACCCAGCAGTGTTGTTCAATTCAAGAAGGCTTATCATGTCTATACCCAGCAGTGTGGTTCAATTCAAGAAGGCTTATCATTGCTATACCCAGCAGTGTTGTTCAATTCAAGAAGGCTTATCATTTCTATACCCAGCAGTGGTGTTCAATTCAAGAAGGCTTATCATTGCTATACCCAGCAGTATTGTTCAATTCAAGAAGGCTTATCATGTCTATACACAGCAGTGTTGTTCAATTCAAGAAGGCTTATCATTTCTATACCCAGCAGTGGTGTTCAATTCAAGAAGGCTTATCATGTCTATACCCAGCAGTGTTGTTCAATTCAAGAAGGCTTATCATGTCTATACCCAGCAGTGTTGTTCAATTCAAGAAGGCTTATCATTGCTATACCCAGCAGTGGTGTTCAATTCAAGAAGGCTTATCATTTCTATACCCAGCAGTGTTGTTCAATTCAAGAAGGCTTATCATTGCTATACCCAGCAGTGGTGTTCAATTCAAGAAGGCTTATCATTGCTATACCCAGCAGTGGTGTTCAATTCAAGAGGGCTTATCATTTCTATACCCAGCAGTGTTGTTCAATTCAAGAAGGCTTATCATTTCTATACCCAGCAGTGGTGTTCAATTCAAGAAGGCTTATCATTTCTATACCCAGCAGTGGTGTTCAATTCAAGAAGGCTTATCATTTCTATACCCAGCAGTGGTGTTCAATTCAAGAAGAGGCTAAATGAAAACTAAAACCTAAAAGTTGTGACTAAGTTTCTTTTTTTTTTTTTTACTACATTCTAAAAAACAACTCACAGACCTCACTATTGGAGCCTACATCGCTCCCTGGGCTACAGCTTCTAAAAGGGGCTCGAACGAAAATGTTGTTATCTAGGGAGTCACCACCCGGGAATGTGAGAAACACTGGCTTACTCTGTTTTATTTCAAGTCATTTTTTAAGTGACTTGTACTTTGGATTATTTACTTTGTATTAGACTCATGAAAAATATTCAGCGCTGAGTTTCTTCATTTGTTGGATAAATTTGTAGGCAACTCTGAATCCGTGTATGTCAGGTGATTGTGGACACAATGCACATCTCTCCAAAATACAATCGTGATAATTATTATGAAAGTTTACGAACGTTGAAAAAGTTCTGATGACTTTTGTATTTCAAGCTTTTATTTATTATTATACTTTAACTTACAAAAACAAACACGTGAACATACCCACGTCCAGACCATGGAACTCTATTGAGCAATCAAAGTTATCGAGAAATTGTAGATATAGATATAGAATATAGATCATGATCATTTCTGCTGTTCATTGTAATATACCCACCGCAGCTCATCAATTATAATCGTCGCAAATGCAGGAGCATAAGCGAGTGGTCATAACGAGATCAGTTTTTAATGTTAATTACAAAATACTAATAATTCAGATTTCTGTAGGCACGTATATTCAAAATTGTTTCTAGTGCATGGCTCATAGTTGTACTTCAGGGATACAACAGCGGTGCAAATATGCAAGGAAAAAATGGAATGATCTACAAAAAATGGATTTGAATCAAAGGTCACTTTTGGAACAGCGTCCAGCTCAGTCTTAATGCAATTGTTTCTTAGAGAAAAAAAAAGGGGGGAAGGGCGCATTTTTAATTTCGCACGCAGGCGGCCACAACCCTCGCGGCGGCCCTGGTGAAAAGTAAATATTAAAACATGTTTTTAGATACTTTCGAACTTCGCACTTTATGCCCGCTGGCAGCAATTTTCAAGTTTGGATTTTTATAGCACCGTAACGGTCTGACCTATGAAAAAACTGATAGTATCTCTGAATTCCTCGTCCTTTTTTCTATAAAAATAGATTGGATTTAATGTATCACTAGGCTTAGTTAAAATTAAATACGAAGTCAAAGAGGTGTAGGGTAAGTATCGCCAAGCGTACTTTTCCTCGAGCGGTTTTTTCCCCAGTTAGTAAGCTCGATCGGGTTGATGGAAGGTTCGAACAGATCAAAGAAAATATATCTAAAAACATGTTATAATATTTAATTTTCACTATAAAGTCATTTTCTTTTTACTCCAGCGCAAGAACACCATCCATTGCACCATTTCCCACCCTCCACAACTTCAAATAGTCTCTTTAAGCTGATGAGCAATCAGACTTAAAAATAGCCTTAAGCCCATTACCCATTTCCTTCACTGCCGGGTAGTAAAAAAGAATAATTCCACACCTCCTGTGTTTGACCTCACCATGAACTTAGCCTTTACAAGGAAAAGGAAATAGTATGTGTAGGAAGTAAAGAAAAAAGGTGCATGCGCAGTAGCAATATAGTAGTAATTTGGTAAACATTCAAATAAAAAAGTTTTAGCAATAAAAAGTGAACTGTTCGAACCTCTTGACAAATCGGGGTTGCTCGAACTTCGCACTTTACTATATATAGATGTATTATAATGTGCAGATAATATATAAAGGTACATTTCTCTTTTACATTCTCTATTGTATACACATAGTACTTCTGTCCCTGCTTATTATTTAGAGACTCTCTCTCTCTCTCTCTTTCTCTCTTTTACTCTCTCTCTCTCTCTCTCTCTCTTATTCATTCACATATGTAGACGTTACGTTTCTTGTGTCTGTGCCTCAATGTCGTTCTTTCTCTCTCTTCATCTCTCTTTCTCTTTCACCCAAAAAAGGTCATTCTGTTACTTGCCAATCTTTCCCTAGCACGAACAAACTAGCTTGTATCTCTCTTTCTCTCTCTTTCTTTCTCTCTCTCTCTCTCTGTCTCGCATAAGCATACACGCATTCTCTTAGTTATTTGCTTTTCTTGCTCTCTCTCTCTCACACACACACACACACGCATAATTTTTAGAATACACGCCATGTCTCGTTCTGTTACTTTCTTTCCTCTCTAACTTTCTCTCTTTCTCTCTCAGTCTCTGTATCACTCCCTCACTTTCTCCCTCTCTCAA
Organism: Biomphalaria sudanica; assembly: GCA_036873155.1. Classification (NCBI taxonomy): domain Eukaryota; kingdom Metazoa; phylum Mollusca; class Gastropoda; family Planorbidae; genus Biomphalaria; species Biomphalaria sudanica. Next base: position 466,373 of record JAZGLO010006650.1, read on the forward strand.
TTGTTCCTTCTCTCACTCTCTCTTTCACTCTCACTCTCCCCCACACCGCTCCTTCATTCTATCTTCCCCTCTTTACCTCCCTCCTCTTTTTCACCATTTCACTCTCAGTCTCTCCCACTCTCTTCCCCCCCTCTCTATCTCACGCTCTCTCCTTTATACAGTCTCTCTCCACCCCAACTCTCTCTCTCTCTTTATGTCTCTCTCTCTCTTTTTCCATCTTCCTCTCTCTTTCTCCCCTTCAAGCTAGATTAATCTAGATCTGTGCCTACTAGGAGTAAACACCAAGATCTACACTCACAGATCCAGTACCGTACCCACAATGACACAGTATTATACATCTAAAATCTAAAGGGATGCTTAGTCCGACAAATATCTCCGTATGTTGCACACGTCACCAAGTTGCACGCGTCACTAAGTTGATGGTCACTTATAATGATAGTTTTGTGTGTGTGGCTGTGTTGGGTCAGTGTAAACTCGTTAACTCAATCAGGGCCTCGCGCGGCCTTCAAGGGGACCCTTGCCCTCCACAACATCAACACTGAATGTCTAACTTAATGAACTCCTCCACCTCCACCCCTCTTCCGAAGTGAGAGCTTCGTCCGTTCCTGTGGTCTGACCAGCTGTACTGTGGTCGTGACAGGTTTTCAGTGCCAGTGTTAAGGCTTCGAGTGGCAGACTTTAGCCTTTTTTTTTTGTTTAAATTATCAGCCAACTTCTGGGCAGTGATTTTCTTCTAATCTCCATCTACAGTCGATTTCCTGGTAAGAACATCCTTGCTTTTTAGAATTTATAAATAATAAATATAATAAATTTTAAGCCCATATGTCCATCGGTCCAGTAGTTAGCCCCAAGAATTTCCAATGATTTTACTAACAATAATAATAATAAAATAAATAAATAATAATAATAGGGAACAGGAACTACAATAAATTTCGTTTCTCTCTAACGACTCTGGCAGTTTCAGAGAATGAATTTTTTTTTTTTCACATATTAATAGTAGTAACAGTATTAATAATAATAATAATGCGCCACTTGTTACGACACAAGACTCTTCAAATAATAATATACTCTCAGGTTTTATTCTTGCAATACTCTAATATTATAACGATTTATGTAAACATCAGCATTTCATCTCTCTTCCTGTCACTTTCTCCCGGCTTCCTCTTTTTTACATCCCTTCTATTCATTACACCAATTCGCACCTTTATTCATGCACACCATGCTGCGCTACGACCGTAACACCGTAATAATAATAATAATAAAAGAAAAGAAAACAGTTCTTTCGTAAAGTAGCTAATAAAGATGCTGATAAAATTCAAAACATTGATAGCACTAAACACGGCGCGTTCATCGACTATTGGGCAGCGCTTTGGTCTGACCCTCTACATTACAACGTCCAGGCTGACTGGATCGACGAAATCCAAACTACAAACAACCTAATACCAGAAATGCCTGATGAGAATTTCACAGCCGAGGAAGTCTCGGCAGCTAGATCAAAAACTCACAACTGGACTGCTCCCGGCCCGGACAATATACACAACTTTTGGCTGAAAAAACTTACAGCCATACATGTACCACTAACATCAAATTTTAACGAGTTAATATCAGAACCATCTTCAATGCTGATAGAACTCATAGAAGGGAGAACATCTCTCCTTCCCAAAAAGAGGATCCGAACCAACCATCAAACTACCGCCCTATCACTTGTCTGTCTGTGGTGTATAAACTATTAACTTCACTATTAAAAAGTAAAATGTATAAATTTTGCTCTGCCCATAAGCTACTAGCAGAGGAACAACAAGGTTGCATTGAAGAGTCGATGGGCTGTACATTACAGCTAACTATAGATGGTATTATAATGCACCAAGCTAATAGAAGAAAAAGAAACTCACACATGTGCTACATCGACTACAAAAAAAGCATTCGATTCAGCTCCGCATGATTGGCTGTTGAAAAGTGAAGTAGCAATTATACATAAAACACTGAACCATAATCTTCAAATACAAAAACAAAATCTAATAAAATACTCTGAAAGACACAAAAATAAAGGCACATTCCTGGTCCCATATGCTAGGACAAATTTGTACAAATACTTCTTCTTCCCTAGTGCTATTAGAGCATGGAATGGGTTGCCTGAGCTAGCCAGAAAAACCAGTGACTTGGCAGAATTTAAGTCATTGGTTAATATGCATGACTAAATGCATGACGCGTAGGACGTAATCATCTTCTTTTTTGAAGTAACGTCTGTATTATATAAGATAAGATAAGATAGATAAATTCATAGAATCAACCCAAGAATAAAACAACTACTGAAAGTCTGTATGGATAATTGGAAGATAAGTCTACACCTTAATCGTGATAAACTTGGTTCTGTGCACATAAGAAGGGGTATATACCAGGGTGACTCTCTATCTCGCTCTGGTTCTGCCTAGCTATTAACCCACTATCTAAATTACTCCATGGCACTACAAACGGTTTTAGGGTTGACACTTAATGTACAATGTCTGTGTCTCACCTGTTATACATGGATGATTTAAAGCTTTATGCAGAGAACGAGCAAAAGTTACACATCTTAATTAAAACGGTAAAACGCTTTAGTGACGATATCTGCATGTCTTTTGGCTTGGATAAGTGTGGTATCATAAGCATAAAAAAAGGGCAAGGCAGCCAACACCAACATTGCATTTGAAGGCATCGAAGAACTGAACTTTGCCTCCCTTTATAAATATCTTGGAATAAAACAGTAAAAAATTAAAAGAGGACTTTCTTGGCAAATACAAGCAGAGAGTAAATAAAATTCTCAACACAAAACTGTCTGGCAGTAACCTCATCACGGCAATAAATAGCTGGGCCGTCCCAGTGCTTCTCTACACATTCGATGTTATGAAATGGACAGATACCGACCTACATGACATTGAAAGACTCACGAGGAAATTTTTAACCAAATTCCGATGTTTACACCCCAAGTCCTCCACCATAAGGCTATACCTGCCCCGGAAGGAGGGAGGCCGTGGATTGCAGAACATCTTCAAACTGTGTAAGACGCAAGTTTCCAAAATACGATCAAAACTGCACGCCTCCAGCAATGAACTGGTTTCCTTCGTACGCAAATATGACTATGATGCAACCCCTCTGAACCTAAACAATATTGATGTCAATGTCGGTTTGGACGACGTAGGGCATGAGATTCGCCAATGGGAAGAAAAAACACTCCACGGAAAATTCCCGGCTTCATTACATGGGGACAACATCGACAAGGCTGCTTCCTTAACATGGCTCAAAGCAGGTCATCTCTACCCTGAAACTGAAGGCTTTGTCACAGCAATACAGGACAGAGTAATTAGAACAAAAAATTACGAGAAACATATCCTAAAACTCAATATTGTTGACAAATGCCGAAAATGTGGAAATGTGGGTGAGTCAATTGGCAGGATGTTCAGCCCTATCGGAATCTGCCTACCTAGGTCGCCATAACCAAGTCGCAAAGCTAATACACCAGCACGTGGCTTTGACACACATTTTGATCGGTATGGACACTCCTCCATACTACAAATACTCACCCCAAGAGGTTCTCGAGTCTACGGATCATCTACTGTACTGGGATAGGCCTATTTTGACTGACAAAACGGTAGATTTTAATCGCCCTAATTTGCTGCTCATCGATAAAAAAGAAAAGGCCGCTACCATTATTGACATCGCCGTACCACTATGTCATAATTAAAAAAAAAACTGAGCTGGAAAAACAACGAAAATATGGGAACCTTGGCTTGGAGATTAAGCGTTTATGGAAATTATCTAAAGTAACAATATACCATTGTCATATCAACCGAGGGAATAATGACAACTGACGTCACTGACCTTGTCATTCCTAGGAACATTCTCGTTGTCTGTCAGAGGGCGGTACTTCTGCAGACCTGCCACATCACCAGAAAATTCCTCGGTGGAAACTGATATAGGGATTACGATGAATTTTGTTTCCCTTTAACGAAACTCGACCCAGGCAGCGCCAGAGAATGAATACTCCCTCTTTTTAAATAATAATAATAATAATAACTGAAATAGAAAAAAAGAAGAAAATAAGAAAATCTAAGCTTAGAGATGAAGTGACTATGAAAGCTGTCTATAGTAACAATACACCCTGTTGTTATATCAACCGAAGGGATAATGACAACTGACCTCACAAACACAATGGAAGCCCTAAGCAATCCTAAGAGGATCCTTATTACGTATCTTCTGCAGACCTGCCACATCACTAGAAAATTTCTAAGTGGACACTGTTTTGTTTTTCTTTAACAAGATCGACCCTGCAGGGCCAGAGAATGAACATTAATTAATTTCCATAGTAATAATAAAGAAAGCAAGAAAAAAATGTAATTCACTCAGATATTGAGATTCCGTTGGACAATAACAATCATCCCTGACCTGAGCTTTCCGCTCCTTTTCTTTCTTGTATGCACCAGGTTGTGAAGTCCAGTGAATTTTAAGGCGTCTCTCTTATTTATTCGCCTTCTAATACCATTAATGTTTGCAGTAATGCTAGATCTAGATCTATAAGGCGGGTCTACCTGGTCTAGGAGCTTGATATGCTATGAAACGTTCACATCACTTCACCTTACCCTGTAGTCCAGTGTTTCCCAAACTGTGTTCCGCGGAACCCTAGTGTGCTGCCTTAGGGCTTAGAGACACCTTTTTACAAAGCTTATATCAACTCTCTCTGTCTGTCTGGTAAAAAGTGTGTACACGTTATTTCTCCTACACACATTCTCGGATCAACCAATTAGACAATTAATTTCTGGTAATTCTTTTTTTTTTTGTTTAATAGCAACAAAAGAAACCACAACTTCAGTAATCAGTATTCATATATCTGGCTAAATTTGTTGGGTTTAGCCCTCTTAAATGATTGTAAACGCTATTTCTCCGTCACGCATTCTCCGATCAAGTTGATACTCTGAACAATTATTTCTTGTACCTAACAAAACATAAATCAATAAACAAAAATACTCAGTCAGTTAATGATTGGTAATTAATTTATTTTGTTTCATATCGAATAAGGAAAATAACTTGTACATTATTGATATAGTCTTAAGGAGGGAGTTCTTCCCCTTTAGACAATTTTTTTTTAAAGGGTTGTGTTTTTATATTTTACTTGTTTAAATGCCCGGATATAGTGGTTTTATCGTAATCATACCCTAGTCATTTGTCATTATATCTTTATTCTCGATACTTGTTACGAACTAGTGGTGGCGAGGGAGGTAACCCGGTGCCCTGAGCCTTTCGCGGCATGTACAAGAACATGTATTGAACAAGAGAGTAAAAGAAGAATGCGATTGTCTTATTCCAGTTGATGGAATCATCATCATTGGCCTCCTTCAGTCGTAGGACGACTATGGTTCATCTCAGAGCACACTTCCTCATGTGGCTGTGGAGCCCTATTTTGGAGAGACACTCCCGTCCACAGATAGCGCAAGTTAGGGTCCCCTTGGCTTTTGCTTCGGTGGTAGAGGAGCTGGCCGTTTTTCGGTTTGTGCGTTTTTCTTCCTGGGCTGAGACCCATGTACTTTCACTGTCCATAGCTTTCTTTGTCACTGTCTCTCTCCACCTGTTGCGGTCTAGAGCTATGTCTTCCCAATTGTCAGTATTGATGTTCACTGATTTGAGGTCGCGTTTTATTACATCTATGTAACGGAGATGGGGGCGACCAGTTTTTCTTGTGCCAGTCGCGAGTTGACCATAGAGGATGACTTTCGGGATGCGCTTGTCCTCCATCCGGCGAACATGTCCAAGCCAGCGCAAACGGCGTTGTCTGAGGGCTGTAAAAATGCTGGGAATACCTGATCGCGCAAGGATCTCAGTATTGCACACTTTTTCTTTCCATGTGACATTCAAGATCCTACGGAGACATCTCAAATGGAATGAGTTTAGTTTTCTCTCTTGCTTTGCGTAGGTGGTCCATGATTCACTGCCATATAGCAGTGTACTCATAACGCATGCCTTGTAGACTTCCATTTTGGTCACCGTGGTTAGCTTATGGTTTTCCCAAACTCTTAGTCTGAGTCTAGCGAATGTCGAGGCAGCCTTCCCTATGCGTTTTTTCATCTCCTCTTCTAGGGACAGGTCATCTGTAATTGTGGATCCCAGATAGCAGAATTCGTTTACGGCGTCCAGCTTGTTATCGTCAATGAGGATGGAGGGTGGTGCTGTAGAAGGTGGCCCAATAACATTTGTTTTCTTCGTGCTAATAGTCAAGCCATGGAATATAGTTTAATATACAGTATGTGAAGTTGGTAATACAAAGCAAACGTTTTGACAAGAAATGCAACCCAGTTTTGAGTGCTCATTAATGTGGTCAAGATTCTATTCACAACACTTCACGCTGTACAGGTGTATTGGGTTTCTAGGTTTTTCTTAGCTTTTTGTTTTACGGTCATTAAATAACTGTAGACTCTGAACCACTGATCATGTTCTACACATTGTGTCCATCACCCAGTGTCGGACTGGGTGTCAAAATCGGCCCGGGCCTCTCTATTTCGTCCGGCCCATAAATTGTATATTATATGATGGACATCCAATTCTAGGTCAAAATGTCCTCAAAATCATTTGATAATGTATCGATAGCTGTACACATGCAAACAGTGACTATAAATACTTCTCCCAGAGGGCCCCTCTTGTAAGAGAATACTAGAAAACCTTCCACAATTTAATACGTGCCGTAGTGACATCCGTGCGGCCCTTATCTTATAAAACAGACGTGATTTAAAAAAAAAAAGATGATTACTGTGGTTCTACCGGCCCATTTAGGTACCGGCCCACCGGGCATTTGCCCGAATGCCAATATTGCCAGTCCGCCCCTGCCATCACCCCTCCACTTTCATTCTCTTTGTCCACGACGATGTTGTGAGTGTCGTGTTTATCTGAAGCTTTCAGAGTCTCAAGTTACGTAGGCCTAGGGGGCGTCCATTTAGAACGTCAATGTGTTAATATAACACAGTACACTTTGTCTACCTACACTTGTTCACGAGGACATTATAACTGGATGATTTCTAAAGTTTCTTAGCAGCGTGTGACTTAATCGGTGCCTGAGTTCTGAATAGTATGTCAGCAGAGTGCACCATATGTTCTGAATAAGATGTCGGCAGTATGCACCATATGTTCTGAATAGTATGTCAGCAGAGTGCACCATATGTTCTGAATAAGATGTCGGCAGTATGCACCATATGTTCTGAATAATATGACAGCAGAGTACACCATATGTTCTGAATAATATGACAGCAGAGTACACCATATGTTCTGAATAACATGTTAGCAGAGTGCACCATATGTTCTGAATAAAATGTTAGCAGAGTGCACCATATGTTCTGAATAATCTGAATAGTATGTCAGCAGAGAGCACCATATGTTCTGAATAAAACGATAGCAGAGTGCACAATATGTTCTGAATAACATGTTAGCAGATTGCATCATACTTTCTGAATAACATGTCAGCAGAGTGCACCGTATGTTCTCGTTAATATGTTATGGATTCTCAGTTTGTCAAATCTTGTAGCTTTACCAACTAAGAGTAAGACACATGGAACTTTGTGACCGAAAACTGTGATCGTCTTCTTATTAAACTTATTTTACGCTTCACAAACTACAGGGGTGATGGGTCATGACCTTCGTGACCCAACCTAGATGGCCTCTGACGGGTTTGTACCGTGTCTATTGGATTAGAAAAAAAAAGTAAAGTCGAGAAGACAAAAGTGTGTATTTTTACGCAAGTTTTCTAGTTTTATGATTTTGCATAGTATTGTTACTTTACAACAACGTAAGTACATTTAATAAAAACTTTAAAAACTCCAACAGTAATAAACACTCATGCAAGGGCGAGAATGACGTTGTTTGTTATAGTTGTTGACCAAAGTTATAAATAGTAACAGCCAACGCAGCAAGGTCAATATTAACATGGCTACAGAGGACTCTTCCTATTTTCAATATTGTTATTAAAATATCAAGTAAAAAAAAAAGTTTTCTTTTTGTAAATAGGTTATTTGTTTTGTCAGCTGTTAAAGCAAAATCAAACAACGGCGATAATAAATTTTAAAAATGTATTACAGAGTACCCCCCCTTCGATAAATGTTGGCGTGTTGCGAAATAACAGAAGGTCAGTCAAAGTATTGAGTAATTGTTTTGACCCATAAAGGAGATGCAAAGGGCAAACCAGTATATAGATATGTGAGTAGTCTACATTGTGGCTGAAATTAATTAATATCAGAAAAAAAATGTGTAGAAAAGGGAAATGGCAATGTTAGATGGCCAGGTATATCTATTCTGGCAGCCAAATAAACAATGAATAAAATGTAATCGTTGAAACAATGATACCACAATGCTTCCCATTTGTCGTAACTATTTGCTTCCACTAAATAATTCAGAGACGAGCTTTCTCTAGCCTGGTAACATGTATATGGTTTTTTTTCACATCCTCCCTTTGTTTACTAAAATAATAAAGAGACAACTGGTTGAAGACCCCGATTCATTGCCATACGATAAGGCAGAATGCGTTGTAAAACTCGATTTAAAAGCAAGAAAAACATGACAAACTTAAGTGTAATTGTATCCATTAGTTTGGATCAGTCATGTAATTAAAATTATAATAGATCTAGAGTAGACTAACAATAATAAAGCTGTGCGATTAGAAATAATTTTACCAATTGTTTTTGTTTAGCGCAATTTCATGTTTTGAGCTTTCTCACTTTGCTATGATCCTATCACTTTCTCACTTCGCTCTGATCCTATCACTTTCTCACTTCGCTCTGATCCTATCACTTTCTCACTTCGCTCTGATCCTATCACTTTCTCACTTCGCTAGGATCCTATCACTTTCTCACTTCGCTAGGATCCTATCACTTTCTCACTTCGCTAGGATCCTATCACTTTCTCACTTCGCTAGGATCCTATCACTTTCTCACTTCGCTAGGATCCTATCACTTTCTCACTTCGCTAGGATCCTATCACTTTCTCACTTCGCTCTGATCCTATTACTTTCTCACTTCGCTCTGATCCTATCACTTTCTCACTTCGCTCTGATCCTATCACTTTCTCACTTCGCTCTGATCCTATCACTTTCTCACTTCGCTAGGATCCTATCACTTTCTCACTTCGCTAGGATCCTATCACTTTCTCACTTCGCTCTGATCCTATTACTTTCTCACTTCGCTCTGATCCTATCACTTTCTCACTTCGCTCTGATCCTATCACTTTCTCACTTCGCTCTGATCCTATCACTTTCTCACTTCGCTAGGATCCTATCACTTTCTCACTTCGCTCTGATCCTATCACTTTCTCACTTCGCTCTGATCCTATCACTTTCTCACTTCGCTCTGATCCTATCACTTTCTCACTTCGCTCTGATCGTATCACTTTCTCACTTTGCTCTGATCCTATCACTTTCTCACTTTGCTCTGATCCTATCACTTTCTCACTTCGCTCTGATCCTATCACTTTCTCACTTCGCTCTGATCCTATCACTTTCTCACTTCGCTAGGATCCTATCGCTTTCTCACTTCGCTAGGATCCTATCACTTTCTCACTTCGCTAGGATTCTATCACTTTCTCACTTCGCTAGGATCCTATCACTTTCTCACTTCGCTCTGATCCTATCACTTTCTCACTTCGCTAGGATCCTATCACTTTCTCACTTCGCTAGGATCCTATCACTTTCTCACTTCGCTCTGATCCTATCACTTTTTCACTTCGCTCTGATCCTATCACTTTCTCACTTCGCTCTGATCCTATCACTTTCTTACTTCGCTCTGATCCTATCACTTTCTCACTTCGCTCTGATCCTATCACTTTCTCACTTCGCTCTGATCCTATCACTTTCTCACTTCGCTAGGATCCTATCACTTTCTCACTTCGCTAGGATCCTATCACTTTCTCACTTCGCTAGGATCCTATCACTTTCTCACTTCGCTAGGATCCTATCACTTTCTCACTTCGCTCTGATCCTATCACTTTCTCACTTCGCTCTGATCCTATCACTTTCTCACTTCGCTCTGATCCTATCACTTTCTCACTTCGCTCTGATCCTATCACTTTCTCACTTCGCTCTGATCCTATCACTTTCTCACTTCGCTAGGATCCTATCACTTTCTCACTTCGCTGGGATCCTATCACTTTCTCACTTCGCTCTGATCCTATCACTTTCTCACTTCGCTCTGATCCTATCACTTTCTCACTTCGCTCTGATCCTATCACTTTCTCACTTCGCTCTGATCCTATCACTTTCTCACTTCGCTCTGATCCTATCACTTTCTCACTTCGCTCTGATCCTATCACTTTCTCACTTCGCTCTGATCCTATCACTTTCTCACTTCGCTAGGATCCTATCACTTTCTCACTTCGCTAGGATCCTATCACTTTCTCACTTCGCTAGGATCCTATCACTTTCTCACTTCGCTCTGATCCTATCACTTTCTCACTTCGCTCTGATCCTATCACTTTCTCAAACACATATTCAGATATACACGTACTCACAGCTCACACATATCCACACACCTCAATAATGGCACCCCCATTTATATCTACGCCTATATTCCATACACATACCTAATAACTCACATCCCACACACATATACACACATCCACATACCTCGAACACATCTACACACCCCACACATGTCCACACACCTCACATTACTGAAACGTCATAGACTTTTTCAACACTTTAAATCTAAACAAAATATTGACTGTCCCCGAAGCTATTCACTTTACAGATACTCATCTTTGTTGGCTGCACTGACATGTTTGTAGCTAGTATGTTCTTATATGGAGATCAGTGTTATTGATTGTTATGTTGCGTGTATATTTATAGCCTCTATTTAGTACTATTTGGGGAGAGAAATCATTTGTAACATTTGAAATGGTTATAATGACTGCATTTAGTACTTCGCATTAAATAAAGCCAAATTTGTTAAATATAGAGTAATGTTCAATTATGATGGTTTATGTTTAGATATAATAAAAGTCTGGACCACAGTGAGTTTGGTTTAGAACAAGTGGACTTCAGTATTAACAAGCTAAATATTTAAAAAAAATACTCCCCCCCCCCCCCAATTTAAAAAAAACTTATTGCATCATCAGCAATCTGTCAAAGACAAAGTTTATGTTGTTCTTTCCTCCGTCACGGATATAGATTTACTAAATAGTCATCATCTAAAATTTCTGCAAAGTAATCCATCATGCTTTAAATTTTTTACATGCGAAAACATTCTCAAACACACGTAACGAAGATGTATATAACTACAGGGATAGTTGTTAGTCTAAACAAAAAAACAAAACAAAAAAAAACACGAAGGAGCGGGGGAAAAAAAACGTCGTTGGCTAAAGGCTGGGCGAAGTGTCTGGCTAACACATACCTGCCGGCAAGCACGCACGACCTAAAACATTGCGTTCTAGATCTAGTCTAGTTCATGTTGTGTCGATTCAACTGGCGGTTACCATTCTAGGCATCGGTAAGTCTAATAAGCTTTGAAATTAAATAACATTTAACAATATCGATCAATTTTAGCCTAACGGATTATAGGCTACATATCATAACCCAAAGTTTAAGCAGGAAATCTTTATTGCTATTTGTTTTGTAATTGTTATAAACTTAATTGAGCGAGTCGACAGATTTGTATGCTATCCAAATGTAAACATGCCACATAAGCCTTTTTTTTTCTTCTTCCTAACAATAACAAACAAAAATTGTATATAAAGTCTTTTTTTTTTTTTTCATTTTAGCCTGAATCTACGTTTAATAGGAAAATATAATTTAGAAAATATTTGACAATGTTATGTAATTAAAAAAAACTTGCATCAATGGATCTGCATGAATGGTGCATTTCATAATCTTTTTCTTATGTAATCTGAAACCCCCATCCAGCCGCCCCAATTTCCTTTATATTGAACCATATGGTATTAAGCGAAGCTATTGGGATCTTAGATGTCAATTACGAAAGAAATATTGTTAATCTCTGATACGAGAGATCGAACAGATTATAGAACAGCTGCACGTGAATTGTATAGATTTTGATGTTTACAGTGTAGATGAGGGGGAAGGGGGGGCAACACACAATAGAACAATCAAAAATAAAGTTTACTTCAGTTCAGAATTGTCCAGTGAGTTTGTGTCTGTAGCTCTTGGGATACCCGTGCACGTGTGTGTGTCAGTGATCTGTTAATGCATAAAGCCATGAACAGTCTCAAGTCTGTGTACTTAGCCATGGTTCGTACATGTTACATGTATACTTTAACCTGATCTTTTTTTTTCCTAAAAACATCCCGCTCTGTGTCACGTATTCTTAACTTCTTGGTTTCAATGTACTTGGACATTTAGATAGATGTAGCCTATAGTAATGGGTCAAAGACATTTAAAAAGATGTAGCCAATGTGGACATTTAGAAAGATGTAGCTTATTTAGACATATGTACAAACATGTAGCATATGGCCTATATAGGCATGTAGAAAGATGTGGCTTTATAGACATGTAGAAAGATGTAGCCCATATAGACATTGAGAAAGATGTAGCCTATATGGATATGTAGAAAGATGTAGCCTATATAGATATGTAGAAAGATGTAGCCTATATGGATATGTAGAAAGATGTAGCCTATATAGATATGTAGAAAGATGTAGCCTATATGGATATGTAGAAAGATGTAGCCTATATAGATATGTAGAAAGATGTAGCTTATATAGATATGTAGAAAGATGTAGCTTATATAGATATGTAGAAAGATGTAGCCTATATAGACTTGTAGAAAGATGTAGCCTATATAGACTTGTAGAAAGATGTAGCCTATATAGACTTGTAGAAAGACGTAGACTCTATATAGGCATGTAGAAAGACGTAGCCTCTATATATACACGTAGAAAGACGAGGTCTATATAGACATGTAGAAAGACGTAGCCTCTATAGACATGTAGAAAGACGTAGTCTCTATATAGACATGTAGAAAGACGTAGTCTCTATACACATGTAGAAAGACGTAACCTCTATATAGACATTAAGAAAGACGTAGTCTCTATGGACATATAGAAAGACGTAGCCTCTATATAGACATGTAGAAAGACGTAGCCTCTGTATAGACATGTAGAAGGACGTAGTCTCTATAGACATGTAGATAGACGTGGCCTCTATAGACATGTAGAAAAACGTAGCCTCTATATAGACATGTAGAAAGACGTAGCCTCTATAGACATGTAGAAAGACGCAGCCTCTATATAGACATGTAAAAAGACGTTGCCTCTAAAGACATGTAGAAAGACGTAGCCTCTATATAGACATGTAGAGAGACGTAGTCTTTATAGACATGTAGAAAGACGTAGCCTCTATATAGACATGTAGAAAGACGTAGTCTCTATAGACATGTAGAAAAACGTAGCCTCTATATAGACATGTAGAAAGACGTAGCCTCTATATAGACATGTAGAAAGACGTAGCCTCTATATAGACATGTAGAAAGACGTAGCCTCTATAGACATGTAGAAAGACGTAGCCTCTAAAAACATGTAGAAAGACGTAACCTCTATATAGACATTAAGAAAGACGTAGTCTCTATGGACATATGGAAAGACGTAGCCTTTATATAGACATGCAGAAAGACGTAGCCTCTGTATAGACATGTAGAACGACGTAGTCTCTATATAGACATGTAGAAAGACGTAGCCTCTATATAGACATGTAGAAAGACGTAGCCTCTATATAGACATGTAGAAAGACGTAGCCTCTATATAGACATGTAGAAAGACGTAGTCTCTATATAGCCATTAAAAAGACGTAGCCTCTATATTGACATGTAGAAAGACGTAGCCTCTCTATTGACATGTAGAAAGACGTAGCCTCTCTATTGACATGTAGAAAGACGTAGCCTCTCTATAGACATGTAGAAAGACGTAGCCTATATATAGACATTTAGAAAGACGTAGTCTCTATAGACATGTAGAAAGACGTAGCCTCTATATAGACATGTAGAAAGACGTAGCCTCTATATAGACATGTAGAAAGACGTAGCCTCTATATAGACATGTAGAAAGACGTAGCCTCTATATAGACATGTAGAAAGACGTAGCCTCTATAGACATGTAGAAAGACGTAGCTTCTATATAGACATGTAGAAAGACGTAGCTTCTATATAGACATGTAGAAAGACGTAGCCTCTATAGACGTGTAGAAAGACGTAGCCTCTGTACAGACACGTAGACGTAGCCTCTCTATAGACATGCAGAAAGATGTAGCCTATATAGACATGCAGAAAGATGTAGCCTCTATATAGACATGCAGAAAGATGTAGCCTCTATATAGACATGTAGAAAGACGTAGCCTCTATAGACGTGTAGAAAGACGTAGCCTCTGTACAGACACGTAGACGTAGCCTCTCTATAGACATGCAGAAAGATGTAGCCTATATAGACATGCAGAAAGATGTAGCCTCTATATAGACATGCAGAAAGATGTAGCCTCTATATAGACATGTAGAAAGATGTAGCCTCTATATAGACATGTAGAAAGATGTAGCCTATATAGACATGCAGAAAGATGTAGCCTCTATATAGACATGCAGAAAGATGTAGCCTCTATATAGACATGTAGAAAGATGTAGCCTATATAGACAAAGGGTAGTGTCTTTAGGCATACTTTTCTTTCTTTGTGTGTTCTGTTTTAGAAAGACTGCGTCTCAATGGTCCTACTATGCCCGCCTCCATGCCTCGCAGTTCTGTAAGAGGCTTAGGCTAGGATGTAATAGCCTTCTATTCTAAAGGGACATCCGAAACAAGTAAACAAAATACAATAGACATGCATATAGGTATACACATACATCCGAAACATGTAAAGCAAGAGATTGTCTCCAGACATGATTAACCTAATACATTATCGATGCTGATACATACAAAGGATGGACGCAGATATTTATTTTATTGTCCATTTACTTCTTGTCCCTAAGTGCTTCCCCGAACAATATTTGTTTCTCTTGGATTAGACAAAGTTTGTTTGACGCTACCTTTTTGTTTTTAAGAAAAAAAAAGAACCGTTTCTCCTGTTTACAATGTGGAACATTTGGATCGAGATTAATTGACTTGAAATCTGTATTTTATAAGAATCTCTGTTCAAGATAACGGTGTTCGAACAATGCTGTAGTACAGTCCTGCTAGTATTACAATAACTGTCTGGACTACAGTTTGTTTGGTGGGAACAATAGGGAAAAAAGTACGACGGTCAGCATAAGCCTAATAACCATTCCTTTCACTTGACCTTGACGTCAGCTTCGAGGGCCAAGCAGCGGGCTCCTAAATTAGCCCGACATGCACAAAACCATTGACCTCGTGACCCGACACCCAGCACTTTCAATATTTGTCAACGACACTCTTGTGTTTGTAGTTGACTAAACGAAGCGAGACGTTGGACCTGCTGTGAAGTGCAATAAAAAAACAACAACCATATCGTGGAAAGAAAACGAGTCTTGAACCTAATGCGGTCTGAGTGTGTAAGAACGTGCCAGAATTGATGTGCAGAAAAATGTTCAAACGTAATGTGTTCTGTTTTTGTTTTGTTTTAGCACTCATAGAATTGTTGGTTCATAGATAGGTCTAGGTGTAGGTATCTAGCAGTGGCGTAGCTAGGAGAGGGAGTCCCAATTCGAAAGCCCCCCCACCCCCCGGGCCCCTACTTCAGGGCGTCCCCCAAATGTGTCCGAATTTTTTTCTTACATAAGTATTAAATATTAAGCCAGTGCTGTGCAAACCCGCTATTCACGCTGTGAACAAGCTAACGGTCCTGTTGCTGCTCTGCTGCGTGTATTGAACACACTAGACGTATATAGTTATTAAGTACACTATCTCATGCCATGATGTAGAATGTCAAAGTTCTCTAGCTATGCCACTGGAAATAAATGATAGGTTTATGTATAATTTTGTTTAATGGATGTCTGGTTAATGAACACTTTCATTTTAGTTTGCAAGCAGACATGGTTTTCGTATCGAAGCAAATGATGAATAAATATGATATGTCACATTCAGCACTAAGGTACAACTGACTGAGCCATTAAGCCCCCCCCCCCCCCCCAAAAAAAAAAAAAAAAAAAAAAACCTTTCAAGTCAGTTGGACCAGCATCTTTACCAGGGGTCATGTGTTTACGCGCCCTCCCAAGAGTTCGTCTACATTCCTTCCGCAATCATGTTCATTAACAATTCTTGATTCAATGTTTCACTATAACTTCTTCCCCTTCTTCTTTCAATAACATTCGTGTGTACCTTAGTGCTGTTATAGGTTACCTGTCATCTTGCTTGGTGTGTACCTTTGTGCTGTCATAGGTTACCTGTCATCTTGCTTGGTGTATACCTTTGTGCTGTCATAGGTTACCTGTCATCTTGCTTGGTGTGTACCTTTGTGCTGTCATAGGTTACCTGTCATCTTGCTTGGTGTGTACCTTTGTGCTGTCATATGTCACCTGTCATCTTGCTTGGTGTGTACCTTTGTGCTGTCATAGGTTACCTGTCATCTTGCTTGGTGTGTACCTTAGTGCTGTCATAGGTTACCTGTCATCTTGCTTGGTGTGTACCTTTGTGCTGTCATAGGTTACCTGTCATAGGTTACCTGTCATCTTGCTTGGTATGTACCTTTGTGCTGTCATAGGTTACCTGTCATCTTGCTTGGTGTATACCTTTGTGCTGTCATAGGTTACCTGTCATCTTGCTTGGTGTGTACCTTTGTGCTGTCATAGGTTACCTGTCATCTTGCTTGGTGTATACCTTTGTGCTGTCATAGGTTACCTGTCATCTTGCTTGGTGTGTACCTTTGTGCTGTCATATGTTACCTGTCATCTTGCTTGGTGTGTACCTTAGTGCTGTCATATGTTACCTGTCATCTTGCTTGGTGTGTACCTTAGTGCTGTCATATGTCACCTGTCATCTTGCTTGGTGTGTACCTTTGTGCTGTCATATGTTACCTGTCATCTTGCTTGGTGTGTACCTTAGTGCTGTCATATGTTACCTGTCATCTTGCTTGGTGTGTACCTTAGTGCTGTCATATGTTACCTGTCATCTTGCTTGGTGTGTACCTTAGTGCTGTCATATGTCACCTGTCATCTTGCTTGGTGTATACCTTAGTGCTGTCATATGTTACCTGTCATCTTGCTTGGTGTATACCTTAGTGCTGTCATATGTTACCTGTCATCTTGCTTGGTGTGTACCTTAGTGCTGTCATATGTCACCTGTCATCTTGCTTGGTGTGTACCTTAGTGCTGTCATATGTCACCTGTCATCTTGCTTGGTGTGTACCGTAGTGCTGTCATATGTCACCTGTCATCTTGCTAGGTGTGTAGCTTAGTGCTTTCATATGTTACCTGTCATCTTGCTTGGTATGTAGCTTAGTGCTGTCATATGTTACCTGTCATGTGCTTGGTGTGCACCTTAGTGCTGTCATATGTTACCTGTCATCTTGCTTGGTGTGTACGTTAGTGCTGTCATATGTTACATGTCATGTGCTTGGTGTGTACCTTAGTGCTGTCATGTGTCATCTGTCATGTGCTTGGTGTGCACCTTAGTGCTGTCATATGTTACCTGTCATCTTGCTTGGTGTATACCTTATTGCTGTCATAGGTTACCTGTCATCTTGCTTGGTGTGTACCTTAGTGCTGTCATATGTTACCTGTCATCTTGCTTGGTGTGTACCTTAGTGCTGTCATATGTTACCTGTCATCTTGCTTGGTGTGTACCTTAGTGCTGTCATATGTTACCTGTCATCTTGCTTGGTGTATACCTTAGTGCTGTCATATGTTACCTGTCATCTTGCTTGGTGTGTACCTTAGTGCTGTCATATGTCACCTGTCATCTTGCTTGGTGTGTACCTTAGTGCTGTCATATGTCACCTGTCATCTTGCTAGGTGTGTAGCTTAGTGCTTTCATATAATACCTGTCATCTTGCTTGGTATGTAGCTTAGTGCTGTCATATGTTACCTGTCATGTGCTTGGTGTGCACCTTAGTGCTGTCATATGTTATCTGTCATCTTGCTTGGTGTGTACCTTAGTGCTGTCATATGTTACCTGTGATGTGCTTGGTGTGTACCTTAGTGCTGTCATATGTTACCTGTCATGTGCTTGGTGTGCACCTTAGTGCTGTCATATGTTACCTGTCATATGGTTGGTGTGCACCTTAGTGCTGCCATATGTTACCTGTCATGTGCTTGGTGTGTACCTAAGTGCTGCCATAGGTTACCTGTCATGTGCTTGGTGTACACCTTAGTGCTGTCATATGTTACCTGTCATGTTGCTTGGTGTGTACCTTAGTGCTGCCATATGTTACCTGTCGTGTTGCTTGTAATTCGAAATGTTACTAAAGTGGTAGCGGCACTGTGTTTTTAAGGTACATGCCATACACCTTAATACAAGTAGGATACTAGTTACGTGATACTATTGTGGTAATAAAGTGAATATATACATGGGACAAAAAAAAAAAGGAATATTGCTAATACAATTCTTAAATTTACAAGAAAAGTTTCAATGAAATGAAATGCAGCAGTGTTAAAAGTTGTACTTAATATTACCTAATGTACCTTTTAATAAGTTTTCCGTAAAGACATTTTCACTTCTTATAAGCATGTGTCTATTTCTGCGCTAGATTATTTCTTGGAGCGCCATCATTTGTTTTTTTACCACAGACATACATACACCTATGCGAATACCCGCAATGGGGCATCCATACTTGCACACACCACACACACTTATAGGCCCAACCACACAGTTGCACACCCATCCACACTTACACATACCCTCACATACACACATATCCACACATAAAAAGGACTCACGGTGCGACACTGGCTTGTGACTTAATAGATTTGTTCCTATTTAGGTCAAAGTTCGACAGTGTGTCGGTCAAGCATTCAATGTGACTTTTTTTCATCTACATTTTGTATCATAGGGAAAATCTACAGGGAAGCTGTATTGGTGTTTTTGTAGGTTTATGCACTCTGCTCTAATGTACAATGGAACAATGTGTGCCCCATGCTTACTGTTCAGTCAATCAAATGACTTTATTATGTAACCATATTGTTGTTTGCTATCATCCAACGGACCTGGGCGGTGACGCAGTTCTTCTAGTACGCTTTGACATTTGTACGAATCGATCAACTCAAACCCAAGCCTCAATTTCAGAACGAGATTAGGAGGTAACTACTGAAGCATTACAGAACATTTCAACGCGTATAAACTTTGAACACACTACAAGATTGAGACATTCTCATAGGAGAGCAAACTGGTCCATTCGTTTCTCACTCTAACAATAGCGTCTGCCCACAAAGCTGCCACGATTTATTTAGAGTGGTTTTTTTAATTAGACGTAAATAGTAAAGAAATCATTAGAGGAGCTGACTTTTGTGATTTTAAACAAGCAATATATATATATAAACATTTATATCAAATTAAAAAAACTTATCTAAGGGGAAGAACTCCACCCTTACAACTGTATTTTATCAATAATGTACATGATATTTCCCTTGTTCGATATCAAACAAAATATTAAATTACCAATTAATTGACTAATTGAGTATTTTGTGTTTGTTTATAGATTCATGTATTGTTAGGTACAATAAATAATTGATCGGAGAATACGTGAGGGAGAAATAGCGTTAACAATTATTTCAGGGGATTAAACCCAACAAATTTAGCTATATATGTGAATACTGAAGTATTAGTTTCTCTTGTTGGTATCAAACAAATTAATGAACCACCATTAATTAATTGCCTACTTGGTTACTTCTTTTTTTTTTATTGATTCATGTCTTGTCTATGTCAATGAATAATTGTGCGAAGTCTCAACTTGATCCAGGAATGGGTGTGGGAGAAATAACGAATACACACCTTTTTACCAGACAGACAGATAGACAGACAGAGAGAGAGAGTGAGTTGATATAAGCTTTGTAAATAAAACATAGACCTAAGTAATTCTAATTGCTTTAATGTTAGTGTCGTAACATCGATTCATAAAGACTTGAATCCTCAGGAAGATATTAGGTAAAGCGCCTGCAGTTCTGGGGTTTGAAGCCTTGACTGTACTGCCTCTCTCCTTCACTTACCATCATCTGACCACTCTCTTTTGTTTTCTTAACCAACATTGTGATGTAGAAACTTAATATCGAAATGGTATTAATTATATCGAACAAAAAGAGTAGTGAAGAAAGAAGACTGATCAATCATTTTTGAGAGTTAATTTTTAAAATTTATTTTTCTAATAAAAAAAAAAGCATAAATAAATGAATTCGGTAGGGTTACATGTCACGCCTTGTTTTTTGGAGAGTGGTCTCCAATTACATGTGCCGCTATGCCTGTACAAACTACTTGAACATGCCGAAGAAATAAATCAAATACCAAAAAAAATACTTCAAAAACAACAAAGTTTATATTGAGTGAAATTGTATGAATTAGTTTGAATCAGTCATGTAATTGATTGATAACATATTCCTAAAAGCACTGACACACTCGCCTGTCACTCATTCTTCCACTTCCGGTGGACCAAAAAAAAACACGAAAGTTTAACCTGTTATTACTTGCCTTGCGTCTAAAACAAATAAGCCATTTTCTGGATCGAAAGCTCAGCAGTTCAATTTACCGAAAACAATTTTTTATTCGCAATTTCGATCAAATTCTTCTTCGTTCTCATTTTACATGTTGGAAGGTTCAGATCAGTAATCCTATATCTGAGATGTACCGCGCAGTGGTTTGCAGATCAGGCAATTCTCCGTATAGTTTTTCTTCTACAGAAGGGGCCAGAGTCTTGTTAGGGTCTCTTGATATAGTATGCAGCTCTGAAGCACATGGTCAGCATTCTCTGTGGATTTTTTTATAGCCGACACAGCAAAGAGTACACCATTCTATTTCCTTCTGTTGCTAAGCTTTATTGAAACTCATTTAATGTTAACTTTCAATAGCACTGCTTGCTTGGAATCTTGCTTTTGTAGAAATAGTATAAGTAAGAAAATAAAGTTCTGTGGCAAAATAATTAATATATAGGCCAGTTCTCTCCGGGAGTTTTAACTCCAGACCCCTCAATTCGGAAGACAAGTGCTTTACCACTGAGAAGCCAACTATAACTTTTCTACCCTAAAAAGTGTGCTTTTTGTTTTTTTGTGTGCTCCGTCTGATCCAGTGGCTTCATAACTTCTCAAACTGTTGTTCGATGTATCTCATGGTCCTCCGTTCAAAGTTCATATGACTTTTTATGCAAGAATTTAGTGAGTTAGGCTTGTTTATCCGGCTACGTAATGAAATGCTCTCCTCGCGCCGCGCTAGTCTCGTGTGTCAGACGTTGGTCACCTCTAGGACGTCATGTTTGTGTTGTCTTATAAGCTTAGGACGTTTCTTCTGAAATGATTTTTTCGTCCTAGTCCAATCTTCAGTACGTCAGTGGATGGCAGTGATCAGGGTTACTTCTACTTCTTGGGACTATCGTGACTCAAGTCCAAAGCACAGTTTCTGTGAATCATAGAAAAGTTGTAAACATCGCGTGCGGGTCAGTCTGAATCTCGCCCACATTTTATTTTTTAGAAAGTTTGACCTTAAAATTGTGGAATGCGAAGAAAAAATAAATTAAAAAAAAAAAAAGGAAATAGAAAGTCAACCTGCTAAACTACAAGACGCCCAATTTTTTCTCCAGTAATACAAAATGTCTTTCCTATTCTACGAGCCTTGCGTTTTTCCTTCATTTTTATTTTCTAGCTAGATCTCTGACACCCCTAGGACGCATTGTCTTTAATTACACTGTCTCCAAACTACCCCCCCCCTTTGGAATGCCACTGTCTCCAACTGACCCCCCTTGGAAAGCCACCGTCTCCAACTGACCCCCCTTTTAACGCCACCGTCTCCAACTGACCCCCCTTTTAACGCCACCGTCTCCAACTGACCCCTATCTTTTAACGCCACCGTCTCCAACTGACCCCCCTTTTAACGCCACCGTCTCCAACTGACCCCCCTTGAAACGCCACTGTCTCCAACTGACCCCCTTGGAACGCCACTGTCTCCTGTCCCCTTTTCCCATCTCTCTCTCTTTTTTTCTTTTACCTTTATTTATTTGTGTGTGTGTGTTGTTGTTGTTTGAATATGTCATAATACTTTAACGTAAACTATGTTAACAATTTCAGTATGAGACATTATATACAATCATTAGTTCTGTAATAAATGTACCCAGACGTCTATCACTGGAAGCTTGCTATAACAGAAATAAGTGCAGCGACCAACAGCTCTTTGGAAAGTGTGGACAAATAAAATGCTGAGCCAATACAATTAGTGGCTAGATCGATGCAGCCTCTAGGACACCAATTGACAGTATCCCCCGCCGTCCATGGAGTTAGTCTCGAGACCACTCGAACTGTCCACTCGTACTGTCCACTCTGTCTCGTGACACGTAGTCCAGTTATCTGATGGTTAAATCCTCCAGGTTGATATAGCATCGCTTTGATGGCATTTGAACGGAAGGCTTAGATATGTACAACTGTATAGATAGTGTGTATATATTTAGGCGGTCAGCATCACTGGTCACTCAAGACATTTCGTTATCTGCTCAGCTAAAGGACACACACTTTAGTGAATGATACAAAACTGACGTGTGAGGCCTTTGTATTGTTATCTTGTGCAGAATTAGTAGGAGAGCCTAGTAACACAAACAAAAAAAAACTTTTTACATTTTTTTTATTTATTAAAGTCAATACCCCTTTTTTTACAACTTATTGAGCGATTTCTCGTAACTATTTAATATCAGATTTAAAGACGTAGAATATTTTCTGGTTCGCTTGCCAAATATACATTTCTTTTTTCTTATTTTTTTTCTTTTACTTTGAAAAAAGATAACTGTCAAACTAGAGTTTTTTCAACGAGCTAGTCATTCGTTTCACAACGATATACATTAACTGTCAAATTTCTACAAAAATCGTTTGGACCGTTTTCGAGATGCGTGTTTGACCCTTTGCCCACCCAGAAGTTTCCACGAAGTTACGAGTTGAATAGAGGTATTGTAAAAAAATTTTTGTTTTTTTGTTTGTTTGTTTAAATAGGGCCTAATTTCTTATCTATGAAGTTGAAAGTCTTTTTCTTCTTATATAATACAGACGTTACTTCAAAAAATGAAGATGATTACGTCCTACGCGTCATGCATTCAGTCATGCTTATTAACCAATGACTTAAATTCTGCCAAGTCACTGGTTTTCCTGGCTCTAATAGCACTAGGGAAGAAGGAGTATTTGTACAAATTTGTCTTAGCATATGGGACGAGGAATGTGTCTTTATCTTTGTGTCTTTTCCAGTATTTTAAAGTGGTCCAACTTCTCAATCTACTTTTGTAATATTTCATTATTGCATGGAGTCTTCCCAGTGGCTTTGTGGCGCATTTTTCGATCCATATTAATAGAACAGATCCATCGGTCACGTGACTAACTATGCTTTTCAAATAACACAACAATGTTTTATGGCAAACTACTCAGTAATATAATGTTTAAATGACAACACAGGACATTAAGTCGCTGCTATTCGTGGTTTAGTTGTCAAAGAAAGAAAACTTACACAAATTCAATTCAAATTTTGTAGACCTTACTGCCGCCTTTGTTGGCATAAGCCTTTAGTGCTCAATAAAAAGACACTACACAAGTCATCATTTGTAAAAATGAAATCTTGTTCAAATCTTACAATAATAAAATACACTTTTTTTGGGGAAAAAAGAAGATCTTTCCATGAATTGCATGAAGACTAACTTTGTCTACACAAAGGTCAGGGTTAATAAGAGAACCAATTCAAAAGTATGAAAATTTTTTTTGTTTATCTGGAGGTAGGACTGTACAGGTGGGGAGGTATTGGTAAACAAAAAAATGTTTTCATTGCAAGCCCTCCCCCCCCCTCGTGCTGAAAGAAGAGAACAAGCCCTGGTGTTGTGTGTGGTAGCGCAGCGTGTGTGTGTGAGAGAGAGAGTGTGTGTACTCTCCTTTATCCAATGACCAGTAGTGTGTGCTGTGTACACCGTTTTTCATTCATTCTTTGTTTGTTTTTTTCGTCAGTGAACCTCTGTCATGCACTTCTACCGTGATATTCTGTCAAACTATTGCTCTTTCATACGCACACACACGTAACCTAACAGTCACTGTTGAATACATGGAAGTTTAGCTGGTGATAAGAGGTTATCAGCTTAACGTCACTGCGTTTATCCCATTCCGTACCCCCCCCCAAGCCTCCTTCTATGACAAGGTGCTTCAATCAATGGATCATTTGATAAAAGCAGTCTCTGCACACGTATCAGACGTATGGTGAGAAAGTAAGACAAATGTCACTCACCATCCTGAAACTTTGACTGGCCTCGTGAGCAGCGTGGCTCATCTTGGTCATAAGCCACTCGCAGACATGAAATGTGATATGCCCTATCTTTCAAGTTATCTACTCAGCTCTTCTCTTTGCGATAGTTTCCCCTGGAATCTATCAATTAGTATACGATGACAATAGTCATACGCGTTTGGTCCTCTAGCGTGGGGTCCTTAAGCTCTAAGCTAAGGACCTTATAATACCCTTCCGTTTCTTCATCTATTCTAAACCTGAGATACTCTTTAACCCTTCAAGTGCTAGGCTGTTTTACAATCAATGAGTGCATACAATATGGAATTACGATTCTGATGAATAGAGGCTAAACTACCACACGCGTGTTAAGTACTTGTTAGCACTGCAGAATCAAATGTTGTAAGTTCTTCTTTGTGTAGCACAAAATTATTTCTATGTGGAGGAGGCGTAAGACTTTCCCTTTGACTTAGGGCAACGAACTAGCAGTAATAAAGCGGAGTTGAAAGTAGCCTCTGCCACACGTTGAGATATGGATAAAATTAGAGCTCTATTCTTTTTTGATTTAGTTGGCAACAGTGACGTGTTAAATTAGAGTCCTTGACATTGTTTAGTTGATCGTGAAAATCTCCATCATTCGTTTTAAAGCTGGCCTATAAATAGTTTCCCAAACTATTTCGAATCTTTTTAGAATCAGTTTTAGTGTGTATGTGACGATGTGTATTATTATCTGTGTAGGTGAAACTATATTAAGTCAGTATTTACATAGAGTTATTTCCAATAGCCAAATGAGGACACAGCGTGACTTGTTTGTCACCTACTACGAAAGTCAATTCTCCGCTGATTGCGTCCCTCCATCTTGTAGGTCGAGTCACTTAGTGTTATCAAGCTCTTGGACTCACGTTGTGGCGCTTATCTACACTTAGCGTTACCTTGACATTGTCCTACGTAATGTGTCGTCTAAGAATAGAAATCGTGGACAAGATGATGTTCCCTTGACATTCGCAAGATGAAGTGTCGTCTGAGAATAAAAACCATACTCTCTTGACTCGTGGACAGATGCTAGCAAGACATCGTGATTGCAGAGTTTGCATTTAACTAGTGAACTTGCGTGTTTAGGAGAGAAAAGGTGGGGAAGCAACACTGTGGCCTCATATGTTGAGATTATAGTAGACTAATAGATCTAGAATTCTAGAGTCTATATGGTCTAAGTTTAGAGACATTGGCATGCGTCCGGGCGTAAGCATTTAGAATGAGGCGACAATCTACACGACTTCACATTAATCACATTTCCAAAATGGAAACAAATTATAGTTGCCAACTTTTAATTCCTCTGTTAATCTCTCTATAAAAATATATACAAATATCAAATCATCCATATAAAAGATTTCCATTCCTTACTGTTAGCACTGTTAGTTAGAGGGGAAATAAACTCTTAGATTGTAGCCTACAAATATTTTTAAATAAGAAGTTGTTTAGACTAAGTCCTTTCAATGATGGAGAGAATAAGTTCTTGTGAATTGCTGCCTTTTATTTAGTAGAATGTTTACTAGTACATAGGCATCAGGAGGCAGTTCATAAAATAATTTTATGACATGTACATATTTTTGAGGTGTAGGTTTATTTGTTCATCTGCTCATTGCTTGATATGGTATATTTTTTAAATTTTTATTTGCAATTATAAGACTATTACTTGATATATTTTTATTTACAATGAAAAGATTGTATAAATGAAATTATTATTTTTATTTCAATCATCTTCATTCAAACATCTTCATTCAATCATCTTCATTCAATCATCTTCATTCAATCATCTTCATTCAATCATCTTCATTCAATCATCTTCATTCAATCATCTTCATTCAATCATCTTCATTCAATCATCTTCATTCAAACATCTCTATTCAAACATCTCTATTCAAACATCTTCATTCAATCATCTTCATTCAATCATCTTCATTCAAACATTTTAACATCTTTGTTAAAAACACCTTCATTTTTTTTTTTTCAAATCTTTTTTTCACCTAAAAATAAATATTGCAATACTTTTTTAAAGAGTTAAAATTTGAAAATAAGCCGTGAAGTTAAGCCTAACTGGGCTATTGTAGGTAACTGATCTGTTAATTAATGTTTGTTTGTTTTTTCAATCCTTAAGCAAATCAAAGCTGCATCTTTGACCACAATGAAGGTGTTGGTCATTGGGGCCACAGGCCAATCTGGGCTTTTAATCATTTCTGAAGCCCTTGCCAGAGGATACGAGGTGATAGCACTGGTCAGATGTCCAGAGAAAATAAACATAATGCATGAGAAATTAAAAGTAAGTCAACCCTCTTGTTTAGATGCATATATATAAGTATGATAATTTGATACTGCTCTTCTCCATGCTATCATTCCCACTCATAAGATAAGATAGATAAGATAAGGTCATTTTTATTGGTCCTATCAAATGGAAATTAAGTTTGACTACAATTGACAACCTCAGCGTAACTGCTGTCCGATAACAATATAGATTCAAATACTAACAACATTCACACACAAAACACATACCGGTACAGACTCACAACCAGCACTTTATCAATTAGACTTCTATGTACTTCTCGATGACAACAAATGACAAATGTAACACTCTGACCGAAAGTGGGATAAAGGAGTTTTAAAATCTTTCTGTTTTAGTCCTAATGGACGTGCATCAGGAGAGCTTTGTTCTACTTCTAATTATTTTCACCTCTTATTTCATTTACAACATAAGTAGCTAGACATAGCTCTTTTCTTTCAATTCTATTTCCCAATGGCATCAGCTGCTGTCCTGGGGCTAAGAGTTGATAGTCTTTATTTCTTAACCATAACTTACACAAAACACAGCCTGATAAAATATTCAGAAAGATACCAAGGTACAGAAATATTTCTTACTACATATGATAGGACAATTTTTTTAAAGTGATTAGAGCAAGAATTGGGTTGCCTGAATCAACCAGAAAAACCTATTCTCTTAATTGAGCTTCAGTCTCTAACATGCACAACTAGATTGACACACATAGGGCATAATTCTCTTCTTTTTTAAGGAATAGCTCTTATTTATAGGGCAAAATGTTAATAATTTGCAGTAAGGTCTTTTTATTAGCTTTTAGATCAAGTGTTGCATTTATGCCTTTTATGGAACATTTAGTTGAACTTTTGACATTTCAATATTAACTCTTATAGAACAAGTTGTGATTTTTTAATGTATTGATTGAATATATCAAGATTTGAATCACTTGTTGATTTTTTTAAAGGAATTTACCAAACATGCTTGAAGGAGAGAAGACTGGGTGAACTAATGATCTAAATATCACTTGTCATTAGAATCATATACAACACTAATTAAAAAAATGAATCTATATTTATTTAAGTACCAGTACCATAAAGGGTAATTTTAACATGAGCCAATTTTTATCCAAATATGTGAAAGTCATAGGTAATTGATAATATTTGAACTTAATCGAAATGTTATTGCTGTTAACAGGTTGTTCAAGTTGATATACTCAAGTCTGAAGAAATAGCGGAGAATCTAAAAGGCTGTGATGCAGTGTTGTCAGCCATTGGAGGTCGTCCTGGTATTATGACCCCCTGTGATATCTATTCCAAGAGTGGTGAAGCAGTGGTTAAAGCCATGAGAGAAACAGGAGTCAAGAGATTCATAGCCATCACAGCTTGGGGAACAAAAGGTTAATTTAAGTTTAGCAACCTTGTATTGCATTATAATTAAATGTCATTATAAATGAGACTAAATCCAGTCTTCTCTTATGTTCTTGAATTGGATCATACCTTACTTATCTTATATGTTACTTCAAAAAGGAAGAACAAAAGTCAGATTATTTGCAGACGACTGCATAATATATAGAACAATAAAAACAAAACAAGACACAGATATTTTACAAAGAGAATTAGATGAATTACAGAAATGGGAATCAAATTGGAGCATGTCTTTCCACCCAGAAAAATGTCAGTTGTTAAGAGTAACAAAAAAAATTAAACAAATTAATTCCACTTATCTTATTCATGGCAAACCAGTAACACAGACTAAAAACTCAAAATACCTAGGTGTTATAATAAATGAAAAACTGTCATGGAATCCACATATTGATGAAACTATAAAAAAATCCAACAAAGCATTAGGGTTTATTAAAAGAAATTTCTATAAATCAAATAAGAACATAAAACTAAAATGTTATTTAACCTTGGTTAGGCCAATAATAGAATATGCATCCACCGTGTGGGACCCCTCAACTCAAGAAAACATTAAGAAACTGGAACAAACACAAAATAGAGCAGTGAGATTCATAACAAACGAATATTCACATTTGACTAGGGTAACACCATTAGTAAAATCACTAAATTTAGAAAGCCTTCAGGACAGAAGACTCAAAAGTAAAGTAGCAATTATACATAAAACACTGAACCATAATCTTCAAATACAAAAACAAAATTTAATAAAATACTCTGAAAGACACAAAAATAAAGGCACATTCCTCGTCCCATATGCTAGGACAAATTTGTACAAATACTCCTTCTTCCCTAGCGCTATTAGAGCATGGAATGGGTTGCCTGAGCTAGCCAGAAAAACCAGTGACTTGGCAGAATTTAAGTCATTGGTTAATATGCATGACTAAATGCATGACGCGTAGGACGTAATCATCTTCTTTTTTGAAGTAACGTCTGTATTATATAAGATAGAAGAAGATAGATAGACATATAGGGGAGAGAGTATCTGATGGCAGGTTTTCTTCTTGTCCTTAGATGCTCTGCAAACACAAATCTTCTTGAGCCAAATCTTGAGTTCAAAATCTCTAGTCTAGGTCGGTTTTCAAACTCAACCCCCCAGTGTATGAAGCCTAGCAGTTTATGACATTCAACCACAGATCCCACACATTTAGATTATGAAAAAAAAATATTAAAAGATTGCCAATATTAAATGAGTCTTTTAATTGTTAATATTAGTGAAAATAAAAAGTTAATTAAATAGGTTTTGTCTTGCTAATAGAACCAGGACGAGCCTTAAGCATAGGCTAACTAGGCAGCTGGCTATGGTTGGTGCTGGCCTAAGACAGGAATTAAAACAATTATTTAGTGAAGAAATAGCGAAACTTGTCCCCAATGTTATTGTTGGAGTTTACTATGATATAAATAAATTACATAATTGTATTTGTCGCTCTTTATTTTTAATTTTTCTATTTAATTTGGGGCTACCAAATTCACTAATATGCCTAGGACCTCCAATTATCTAAGGCTGGCCCTGGTACTAAAACATTAAAATACTTATTAATGTGCTCAGTCATTTTTGGTATGATTTTTAATAAGCAAAGTGTTTGTCTAGTTCTTAAGTATATAACTCATTACATTATTGATTTTCTATTTGTTTTAGACTCCATTTACTTTAGATGAAAAGATTTACCATTAGCTCTATTTATCTTTTACTAAGGAAAACAATTTTCTTGTTTTTTGATTTTGTATTTTCATTTTTTTGTTTCTATTTTGCATAGATGATCCAGATTTACCATTTGTTTGGAAATGGGTTCTGAAGCCGTCATTTCTGAGAAACATTGTGAAAGACATGGAGATATTTGAAGACTACCTTCTGAAGGAATGCAGTGATATTAATTACACAGTAGTGAAACCACCCAGGTTAACCAATGAACCCTCCAACGGTAAACCATATTTTATTCATGCAACATTTGTTATTAATTTAATGTTCTTTATACTAACGGTATGTTTGTAATGGAAAATGAAAATAGTGTCAGGGTGGGATTTCAGATTAGCTAGGGTATGATATGATATTACGGTCCCGTATCCCCAGCCTGAACAGAGTAACACAAGAACCTAAAGATAATAGCATGTAAACTACAAACATTGCATAACCGTTCTTCAACTGAACATTTAGTGAACAACAACAGTTGTCAACAGGAACAATATTTAATTAAACTTAATTGTAAGTTTCAAACATATTTGCATGTACATCAATATCCTTGAAGTTAGTATTTGATACTAATTAATCTAATATCACACCAACAGGTTTCCGTAACACACTTTCACACTCATCTTGAAGTTAGTATTTGATACTAATTAATCTAATATCACACCAACAGGTTTCCGTAACACACCTTCACACTCATCTCGGCGCCCAACAGAAGCTCAACTCCCTACACCTCAACACCGATAGTTGCTACACAACTCCAAGGGCAGAAAGACGACACACTTTCCCATAGCCCAAACCTAACACCCTGAAACGAAAAGAAAACCTAGATCTAGCGCTGCCGCTACAAGAAAGAACTTTTTCAATAGCGACACCCGTACCGAAAGATCAGCTTACTTAATAAAACTATGTACTTACGTACCCTTACAAGGGGAACCAAAAAACCAGCTACCAAGCTCACAAAAGCAGCTCTCTCTCTCTTGCGGAAACTAAGGATGACGTAAACACACACACACAATATTCTAGACAACAAAACGCACTTAAAAGAAACTACTTCCTATACCCTAAAACACCAATATTAAATGCAAAGAAAAACTACAAGCGCGCACGACAAATAGTAATAGCTTTTAAAATAAAATATTAAAAATAAATTATATTAATGGTATGTTTGTAATGGAAAATGAAAATAGTAATATCTTTTAATATGAAATATTATCTTATTTTGAAGCTCATGAGCCAGTTTCTTAAAGATTCTTTAGAATTTAAAAGAAATTGAAATGAGATGCGCCTTTTTCAGATTTTTATGAAGGATGATCATTGATCATTGCAATAATTAATTAAATTATTTTCCCCATCATTTCTTGGGTATACTTTATCAGCTTTGCAAGTTAAAAATTAATGTAATCTGTTGTTCTGTACATTTATTTAATTTAAAAAATGATTGCGAGTAATAAGCAAAATAAAAAAAAACAAAGCTTATATTAAGTGTATCAATTAGTTTGGATCAGCCATCTAATTAAATTTGTTATAGATCTAGACAAACAGTAATAAATCTGTGAGATTAGAAATGATTTTTTACCAATGGTTTTAAAAAATTAAAATAATTGTTAATGAATTGTTGGTGATTCAATTTTTTTGTTTGATTTCAAAATAAGGGGAATAAATGCTACTTATTGAGAGATGTGGCTATATATATATGTAGTCCCCTTAGTATATTTTGACACATTTTTTCTCCCATTTTCCATTCTATGATAATGTTGAAATTTTGCATAGATATTCATAGTCAATGACAATACACGAATAAAAAAAAACAATTAATTAATCATTTAGTACTAATTAATTAATTTAGTTTTATATAGCAGAACAGGAACTAAGTCCTGTAATTTTCAGTTAAATGGTAGTAATTTGGGGTTAATTCCTCTTAGATAATCTTTTGTTTAAAAAAGTATTCTTTTTTCTATTGCTTGTTTCACCAGTTTTTTCTCTGCTCTTGTAGGTGAGAAAATCATAGCAAAGGAAGGACAATGCATTGCCAATGTATCAAATGCAATAAGCAGGCAAGATGTGGTCAGATTTATGCTAGACAATATCACTTCACAAGATTATTTCAAGAAATTGGTCTCGGTAGCGATGTCCAGTGAAAAGAAGTGAAGCAGATCATCCCTTTCTAAACAAATGAAAAAGAACAAAAAAAAAATATTAAAAAAATTAGAGACCAAATTCACTCTTGTTTTTTTAAAGAGCAGAAATACAAGGTTAAAAAGAGATCTTTTGACTTTTCATGTCTCGTCATTTCACATCATTTTTGTAAGCCGGCAGTTTGTCATGTGAAACATTCTTAAGTATTGTCATGTTCAAAAATAAAGAATGCATATGAAAACAGATTTTGGGAAATTTTAAATTTCTTAATTGAACAGGAATTTTATAAGAATATGAATTTTTTTCTTATACTTGGTATTTATTATAACTTATATATTTTAAAAGTGATATTAAGTTTAATGCAGATATAACTTACAGTTTAGGGTAACATTGTTTTTGAATTGTTTTTTTTAGGAAAATTAATTCTGAAATGAGTTTTGTTCTATGACTTTAATTATTACAGTTTGATTATTTAAGTCCCTCCCCCCTCTGACAACCATATGATCTGTAATAATCCTGCCTGGTTTGTTTGGGAGATGGGCTTTAGAACCCATTTCCAAATAAACGTTAGGAGATGGTAAAAATCTTTTGTAAAATCTTAGACATGGTCTTAAACAACTCATCTAGTAAATTTATTTTGATTTTTTTTTTTAGTTTGCTGTCTATATATATATATTGTATCAAAATCAGAAAACAAACAATGATATATTCAAACCTATCAGAGTACAAAATAGAGCAGTGAAGTTGAATCACAAAAATTAGATCTGTTTTAATTTATAAGTTCCTTTAGTCTTTAATCGAAAGCGTAAATGCTTCTATTACTTTTGTTTATCAGTGGCATGGCGTGGGGTAACTTTAATCTTTCTAAAGACATTTTTTTTTTAAAGATACCTTCACTATTAAGGCAGATATAAAAAACAAAAACAGTTTTCCTTTCTTAACATTTTGAAGATTCTGCTTCCTTTGCTCCAGGCTAAACTGTGGCATTCAAGATTTGTTTTTCTCTCATTGTAACTTAGTCAATGAATGACTCGTACATATTTAACAAATGAGTTTAGACAATGTGTTCATATTTTAAACATCAGGCCAGTTTCTTTTCAATAAAGTCTTCAAACAAATCTCCACAACTATCACCAAGCAGGTCAACCCTCTTGTGATATATCTTGGAAGTCTTTAGCCTTATGGGTTCAACAGTTTATTGTACACGTACTGTCACATTTTCAATGTTTCGGAAGTGGTGACCCACTTTCAGTCATTTATTGAATTCTTTGTTGTTTTTTTGTGTTTTTTTTTCATTAGTTTTAATGTACCATATTCATATGTATCTGTTATTAGGACAACCATATTTTCTTATTGGTCATTTTAAGTCAAACTGTACATAAAGGTGCTTACTTTGTCATATTTACTGAGAGTTGGCAACAATATTTGTGTTACAGTTATCCTTTGCAATGTCTTAGTTTGTTAATTATGCTGTTGTGTGAAGATCTTTGATGTTGTAAGCATAATATCACTTTCATCTGGCATGTCTCAGAAAACGGATCAAGCGGCAACAAATTACACTTAAGTGCTTACATGAAGTAAGCTTCTGATTTCACAGTTGTATGTCTTCCTAATAAGCCTTCTTAAAGCTTCTGTGGATGTCTCCTGTATTAGGAAAGGCTCTCAGTGGCGTAGCTAGGGATTTGATGGCTCTAGGGAGCCTTAGCCTCTTTCGGGACCCCTGCATTTTGACTTTCGACATCATGATATGAGATAATGTACTTAATAAATAGACAAGTCTAATGTGTGGAATACATCCAACAAGGTCACTGACGTATATAACAATGTGAATAGCAAGATGACTTGGCAGTGGTGTAATATTTAATGTAAGGGGCCCAGGGAGAGGACTTTCAAATTTGGACCCCCCTCTCCCTAGCTACCCCACTGAAGGCCCCTCTTAAGATTTTGAACTTCGGGATTTTTCAGGACGTTCTGGGTCCACCCAACTTAAATGAGTACTTGAATTAAGTTGGGAAAGTCAAAGGGTTTGATCATTGTGCAGGCCACATGGCACCCTCGCTATCTGCTGGCCATTGAAACAGATGAACTTTATTCCTTCATCTGCCCCCATAGTTCGCAGGGACTTGAGAGGTACCTAATCCTTTTCAGACAGCAACTAAGGGAAAAAATGTTTGCAAAGTGGCTGGAAAGTATTTTAAGTACTCTTTGAAATCAGCTCAACCGGATTTCAATATTGATGGGGTGCTCTGAGTGCCAGTAAACAATTTAAGTACTTTGAAATCAGCTCAACAAAAGTTCAATCTTGATGGGGTTCTCTGAGTGCCAGATCAAGACATTTTTTTGTTAAAGTTATGGCACTAACCCAGTTAGAATACCAAGCACTGAGGCAAAGTGAATGTGATGTGGGAAATTAGAATTAACTTTGTAGCTACAGGAATCTACCCTGACAGAATGCACTCAGATTTCTTGTTCATGAGTGTTCAGAGGTGATGGCTATAGAACTTAATCAGCCCATCTGTGTTCAAAGTGGTTCCCATTGTTAATGCTGAAAACAACAACTATTACCTATAATAGAAAGAAAAAAAAAAGATTATGAGGGGATAAAGTTTGTGTATAAATAATAGGACAATGCATTAAATGATGTTCTAGTCAACTTTTTATTTCTGGATGAAAAGTTGTTTACTTTAATTTGGGTTAGATATTGAAAAGCTAGTATTAACAAAATAAAACGATCAATTATTGTTATTATTATAAACAAGTATATTACTGGCAGTGGCGTCACTAATTGGATGCCAGGGGTGCGGGCCGTATAGGGTGATACCCATTAATGGGTGTCACCCAATTGAAAAAAAAAAGGGGGAGTAACTTTAGCTAGATTCCAACCCAAACATACGTAACTTATGCACATTTAATTCATAGATTTAGATCTGTATTTATTTCAATTTTCAATAATACTAATTATCAAACATTTCATGTTTAAAATTGGCCATGATGATAAGTGACGACGTTTCATAGTCTTAAAACTTTTTTTTTTGGTTTAAGACTTTAATAACATAGCAACAAGATCGATTCAATAGTTCTTTTGAAGAAGGCCTTTCAACTGACTAGTAACTTTCGTACATATGTACTACACGTTTAAACGTCTATTGCGAGAATAGAACAGGCCAATACAAGACGTCTTTTACGAGAATAGAACAGGCCAATACAAGACGTCTTTTGGCCCGACCCAGTTCTTCCTAATTTAAATGTATTTTACCTGCAATCTTCTTACTAGAAAAAAATATTGCATTATAGAAAGAGAATGAATTACTGTAGCTCAGAAGAGCACAAAATCTGATGGCGCACGGGGCTCCACTGAGTGGGTGAGGTGAGCTTAAAGCGCTTCCCCAGATACCCTACCTAACTATGGAGTGAACAAACATGTTTTGGCCACTGGTTTAATGTCAAACTGTTTTTAAAATCTAATCAAGAAAAGCACGTTCTGTTGAGTCTGTTTCTCATTGGGATAACCTTAAAATTATATTTGTTTCAAACAACCATATTTTAAAATAGAATCAAAACCATTTTTTTATTTATGAAACAATGAATGTAGTTATTAGCCTTCTGAATTATAGTTCTGAACCATAATCTTCAAATACAAAAACCAAATAAAATACTCTGAAAGACACAAAGATAAAGGCACATTCCTCGTCCCATATGCTAGGACAAATTTGTACAAATACTCCTTCTTCCCTAGTGCTATTAGAGCATGGAATGGGTTGCCTGAGCTAGCCAGAAAAACCAGAGACTTGGCAGAATTTAAGTCATTGGTTAAGATGCTTGACGCTTAGGACGTAATCATCTTCTTTTTTGAAGTAACGCCTGTATAAGATAAGAAGTTCAATAAAAGGAAGAACAAACTAACGATAGTTTTTATTGGTAATATTTTACTGGAAAGGTTGATGGGAGTGGGGTGACATCCACCCTAGTGGCGCCTCTGATTACTGGTACCTTACGTATTTAGAATATTTAAGCCATTTAGACCTTTATCTGATTGAAAGTCATTTTGGATTACAAACTTTCAATAAAATAGTCTACATCCTTTTGAATAAAAAGAAAATCAGGTTGTTTTTGGTCTGACATGGATTGCGGATTTGGTCATTTTTACTTTCCAGGCCAGGTGTGCAGCACTTAAACAATTTTAAAGCTCATTTTTGTAATTTAAGGTATTGTTCTGTTTACTTTTGTTCAGTGAAACTAGAAGATTGAGTACATTTTTTTTTTCATATTTGTTTTTTTTTTAATGTTAGTTGAGTTGTCTTTTGTATAGATTTAGTTGGTGATTGAGTGTATGCGTAAATTGAGTCGTTTTTTACAGTCGATCAAAACCACATCAAGGTAATTTCACCGTAAAGGCAACAATATCTTAACCTTGGTTAGGCCAATAATAGAATATGCATCCTCCGTTTGGGATCCTCAACTCAAGAAAACATTAAGAAACTGGAACAGACACAAAATAGAGCAGTGAGATTCATAACAAATGAATATTCACATTTGACTAGAGTAACACCTATAGTAAAATCACTAAATTTAGAAAGCCTTCAGGACAGAAGACTCAAAAGTAAAGTAGCAATTATACATAAAACACTGAACCATAATCTTCAAATACAAAAACCAAATTTAATAATATACTCTGAAAGACACAAAGATAAAGGCACATTCCTCGTCCCATATGCTAGGACAAATTTGTACAAATACTCCTTCTTCCCTAGTGCTATTAGAGCATGGAATGGGTTGCCTGAGCTAGCCAGAAAAACCAGTGACTTGGCAGAATTTAAGTCATTGGTTAATATGCATGACTAAATGCATGACGCGTAGGACGTAATCATCTTCTTTTTTGAAGTAACGTCTGTATTATATAAGATAAGATAAGAAGAAGATAGCAATTGCTTATATGAAGAATCGACTAACGTGTAGCCAGATAACCAACAGTAGCTGGTATTCTAATGTTAACTTCGTAAGTGAAAATCAATTAAGAAATCTTCGTTGTTTGAAAGATACACATTTACTAGATGAAAAGTCTCTAGTTGACAACTGATGTCAATAAAATTGCGAGAATTAAACATAGTTAATGGTAAAGTCTATAGATATTTGTGGAAACACACGTAGAAGTCAGTCACGTGATGCATCTCTGGAAAGAAAAGCAAACGGCACGAATTCGTGTTTTTCTAGTTGTGGTTCTGACGTGACTAGAAAACACGACGAGGTTTCATTCTTGATGCTATTGTAAAAGATATCCAACGTTTGTCGTGTCGTTAAGAACGTACTTTCTTCACGTCGATACGTTTTCAAGTTCTGAGATCTAAGAATATCTTATCAGTCTGATCTTTTCTATCCTATTTCATTCCCTCCTCGCTTTTCTTTTTCAAAAATAGACACATTTGTTAACATGGCCGATTTTTTTTAGCGGCCCCCGAAAGGGGAAAGGACGCTATTAGTTTTGTGTGAAATGTCTGTCCGTCCGTCCGTCCCTTTTAGATCTGGTAAACTAGAAAAGATAGTGAAAATCCGACATCATAATATTTAAGACCTTTCAAAGCTCAAATGCAACGGCTACTTTTTTTCTTTTCTGAAAGCGAAAAATCTAATTTTTAAAATCACTTATGTAAGTAGTTTTTTTCATAATAATACACCACTTTTACAACTATTCACTATTAATAGTAACAAACACTGGAGGCTCTATAGTATGAGAGTTACATACAATACCATATTTTTAACACATTAATGCAAACGGTTTTTAATTTTTGTCAATTTTTTTTTCTTTTTAAATTGGCAGTGCTAAGTTAAGTAAGTCCTGTTATACTAACTACTACATTTACACAAAACAAGTTTACTTTTTTAAAAGAGAAAAAATCTATTTAGTTGTTTTCAAGAAAGCTTACGATCGAGTATGGCATGGGGTACTCTGGGCGACAATGGAAATGCACAAAATGAATAAAAACATAATTATAGTTATCCAGAACCTCTACAAGGATGCCATCAGTGCGGTGTACTTCAACAATAATATTGAGGACTGGTTCAAAACCACAGTTGGAGTAAGACAAGGCTGCCTACTTTCACCAACACTTTTCAATAGCTTCCTTGAAAGGATAATGGAAGATGCTCTCGAGGGCTATAAAGGTATTGTAAGCATTGGAGGAAGAAGAAATACCCACTTGCGCTTCGGAGATGACATTGATGGTCTAGCAGGGACAGAAGAAGAACTAGCTAACTTGGTGATGCGCATTGACAAGACTTCCGCAGCATATGGTATGCAAATAAATGCCAAAAAAAAAAAAGCAAACAAATTATGACCAATAGCCAAACAGGGCTTTAAAAGGGGCATCAGTATTGGAGGTGAAAAGCTGACTAGGACTAGGTAGACTAGTGTTAGCAGCTTTAAATATCTCGGTTATGTCTCAGATGAAGCAACGAAACTGGCGCAAAGACCTTCCTTCAGGGAACAGTACCAGGATAAAGAAGAAGAGGCAGACAGAGAAAGCGATGGGAGGACAACATAAGAAAATGGACAGGCCTGCCATTGAAAGAGGTTCTAACTAACGCAAAAAAAAAACCTGAGAGGAATGGAGAAAGACGGTCGACGAATCTTGCATGGTGCCCCAACGGTCCAGCAGACTAAGAGATAGGTAAAGGGTAAACGGTAAGGTACTACTAAATGATTAATTTTCCGTTTTGGTATCAACCAAAGTAATTAATTACCAGTAATAAATTAGGTGATTTTTAAAATTGATTCATGTTTTGTTACGTAAAATAAATAATTGTATAACGAACTGTAGAGTTTCAACTTGATCCGAAAATGGGTGTGGGAGAAATAACGTGTATAGACAGACAATAACGTGTTCAAAATGTGAGGCCTACTAGACAGTGTGAGTTGATATACGCTTTGTAAAAAGGTAGCGGTAAAAAATAATTACATTAAACTACCGGACGTAGCGGTACGTTTGGTATACGAGACCTTTGTTGGCTAAAGATTTAACTCTTTCTCTCCTAACTGACGATACCAACGTTGATTCCACCAGAATGTGGTAAATAATTACGGGGAGAAAGAGTTAAAAAGGCAATCAAAGCAAACTATAAAACCTAATTCTCTCAGCTGTTAGGTTGTCGAGAAAAAAAAGTTAAACAGCGAAGCGCTGTTTTAAAAAACAAAACAACAAAAAAACAAACAAACCAGAAAACGCGGGACATGGGGAAAAGGTTATGAGAAGACCAGGGTGAAAGGCTGGTGGTAGTGTCACCACAACATTGCTTTTGTAGTAACACAAGACTTTGGATGAGACAAGATGACTATAACTAGATCCAATAAAATCTCTAGATCCAGAGTAGATTCACTCGCACAAGGTTACGAATGTGAATTTTCGTGGTAGATCACTTTACATATCTGGGAAGCACGGTATTCAGTAACGAATCACTTTCAAGAAAAGTTGATAACCTTTCGATATGCCAAGTCTCCAAGTGAGAGTGGGGCGGAATTAGTTGCTCGTCCTGCCTACAAAAATCAGTATCTACTTAGCAGTGGTTCTCATCACAATTTTGTATTTCTCTGAGACCTGTGCTCTAAAGAAGGCATCTAAATCTCCTCAAAGGTACCTCGCTCCATAAGGAGCATACGCTAGCAGACTTACCTTACAAATAACCATGTTCTGCTGGAGACTGCTATGGACACTATAGAAGCAATACTTACCATTCGACAGCTGCGACAGTATCCTGCTTGGGGGAGGATCGCATGCCAAAAAAAGCGATCTTTTTTTTGGACAAGCTTTAAGGAGGAGCTTTAAGGAGGAGTTTTAAGGAGGATCTTTCAGAGAGGTTCCTCCCTCCCCTCCATGACCGCTATAAAGGTAAACTCTGGTGCCATTTGCCTCGTAGAGAAAAGTATCTGGTAGCAGATGGCTATGAAAAGAGACAGTCGCATAGCTCTTACGACGGCCGCGGGACAGACGAGGCCCTAAAAAAATCTCTTGTAGAAGACAGGCGCAGAAGACTAAAGAAAACCCAAATAGAACAACGCTGGAAAACGGCTTTGTCTGCATCAAAAGTGG
This sequence comes from Biomphalaria sudanica, assembly GCA_036873155.1. Taxonomy (NCBI): domain Eukaryota; kingdom Metazoa; phylum Mollusca; class Gastropoda; family Planorbidae; genus Biomphalaria; species Biomphalaria sudanica. The sequence continues at coordinate 506,363 of JAZGLO010006650.1, forward strand.
GAAAATATGTAGGTCGCAACTGGGTTTGCGTGGCAACGTGAAACGCTGCATTCATCCTTATTCTTCGGAATCGAAGACATTGCCATTCATATTAGTAATATGTTTAAATCCAAATTAGCGCAATGAATCAATGACAATGTAAATAAAAGCTAGTAGGCATACGTTTAGTTTTGTTTTCGGAAATAATGTTTCGTCGATAATTGTAACCTATGTTTTGTACAGTAGAAAATGTTCTTTTATTAGATAGTAGTGGAGAGACAAGATTCCCATCCATTCAGCAAGAAGGAGAGACATGAAGTTCCCCTTCAGTCAGCAAGAAGGTCGGGAATAGCTTAAATCTCCCTTAGGGGTCGGCAGCCCCGGCGACAAGCGTGTCCCTGCATTCTGAGCTTCTTCGGATATTCTTTTGGAGTAGGGCCTACACAACGAACGTTTTCTCGCCATTATGAAGAGCGTAAGTCAAAAACGGCCTTGGAACAGGCCGAATTTGAAGTGTTTTCTTGCAAACAGAGCTGCGAAATGTTTTCTCCTGGTATTTTAGAAGAGCACACTATTAGGCATAATTTGAGGCCCCCCCTCTCTCCCTTCCAGGGGCGGTAGATAGGCTACAATCACCCTGGCTCCAACCCAACCGAATCGGACAAAAAAATGTAAATAACTAGTATATATTATCAAGATAAGTAGATAATTTTGTATAAAAAGTGTGTGATTTCTGTACAAAAATTCGTCCGCCACCCCTCCCTTTTTGGATCCGTCATTTGGAAAAAAAGGGGGGGGGGCAGTTTAAAAAATTCTGTATTATATCGTATATGGTTGCCAATGACACAGACCTAAATAGATCTAGATTTTTATAAATGACGTTTAAAGTTCTTATGTACACGTTAATGTCCCCTTAATCGACAGTTGCTCGTAGCAATAGACTATTTCATTTAGCCAGATTGTAGATAATTATTTCATATTTTATTTTAAAAACCCTTTCACTATAGATCTATATCTATGCTACACTTATCATATAGATCTAGCAGCTTTATCAAATTCCAGAATATATTACGTAATGATAATATTTTGATGCAGTTTATTAATTTTGATATCAAGCGAAATTATCCAATAAATAAGCTTGGCGATATAAAAACTATTTGGCTTGTAATTTGCTTATAAACTGTCATTTCCGATATTTTTAGCTTTTGATAGAAACCTGTTATTTACATTTGTACAGGTTAACAAAAAAAATTTTCTTCACATAGAATCTAAATCTAGATTCTATAGATCTAGATTCTAATAATGGCAACGCAAATGGAAGTAGATTTAGACCAGCCTCCAGCTAGTGTCATGGCATCTCCGGGAACCACAGGCAGTGTTACTGTGGCTCTTCATCCACTTGTGATAATGAATATCTCAGAACACTGGACTAGAGTCAAAGCCCAAGAAGGCAAGCCTACTCAAGGTAATTTTAGAATAATCATAATGTACAAATTTAAAGTTCTTCACATTATCGATTAGACTTTTTGTCTCAAAACTGTCTCTAAAAGTAACATTTGCTGGTTCGATGTTGCTCCTCTTACACTTGACTTTACTGTTTACACTTATCACTATTTTTAGTTTCAAATTTGTATACACAGAGTATACTACTTGTCTATTGAAGAGTCTTTTTATAGCATTGGCTTTTATATGTATTGTAGCAATAGTAAAACACTGAAAGAACACAGTATAAGTGTTGAATACAATATTTCTTGTTAGGCACAGTGAACTATAAATAATTATTGATCTAATGACAATGAATCATAAATCATTAAATGACATCTAGCCTTGTTTTCTTTTTGTACAGTAACAAAAAGACTTTTTTATATGAATATGTGGGAATAGTTTTCTCTCTTTCTATAACCTGCTAATATATTATATTTTCTACAATATCTCTTCAAGGACTTCCTGTAGATAAAGTTTTGGTCTGACCCAAAACAAAAAAATTTGTCTAATATCTTATAAATAACCATTGGCCAAAGGAACAGATGACCTTAACATCATCTGCCCCATAGATTGCAAGGTCTGAAAGGGAAACTTTAAAAAAAAAAATAACTATGTTACTTCAAAAGAGATATATGTCACATATATGTGTTTATCTTGAATGCATGTTAATTAGTTTTCCATGCTTATTCAGGCAACCCATTCCATTATGTTATGGCACTAAAGAAGAAGGAGTTCTTGTACTAATTTTTCTTAGCAATTAGAATAAGAAATGTGCCTTTCAAATTGCTATGATAGGGCGGAAAACAGATTTGTACCCAAAAATGCAATTTTGAAGTTCAGTATTCATTATTTCTGTAAAGCTACTACCTGTGATGTATTTGTTTGTTGTTTTGGGTAGAGCAATGTTTGTGTAAGCTATCATAGCAATAAAAGTTTTAAATTCGTTTTTATTATGAGTTTGTGCATCCGAGAGTATTACAGAGTATACAAATGCGGACATACATAATTTACTTTTGACTTCTATGTGATCTTCTTTGAAAAGGTAAGAAACATATTTTTTTTTAATATATTATTATATGTAAATTTAGCATATTTACACTTTAAAAAAATGAATGTTGTAAATATTGTTACACAAGAAAATGCAAAAATAACATTATTTTGTCTTAAATCAATAAAAAACATTACCTTTGGGTTGTGACCTAATTTGGATGTCGGTACACAAGGCTAGAAAAGAATATCCCCCCTCCAAAAAATACTGCCGATTTCTATATAATAAAGACCTTTTTAGGTCCCTTAAACATGTTCTAGATATTTTTGGGTTTTTAAAGTACTGGGTTTTTTCTTTTTTTAGCAAAAAACATGTTTTTTAGTGCCAGCCCGGATGTTACTTCGCAAAAATCTGGGTCATTTGAATCTGATTAATTAATTATTTTTCCTTCTCCCGGGAAATTTATATGTAGAACATCTATACAACTTGCATTTTCACCGCTTCTAACATAGATCCATTTGTTTCCAATAGCTCTTTAATATTATAATAGTTATCTTTAATGCTTTATTGGAGGTCGCAGTTCTATAGTTTTCTAGTGAATGCTATTAAGAGGCGCGCATTATGATTGCCTGCATTACGCGGCTTTGCCATATCGATGTCTGCCCTTTTAAATGGACATCGATCTAGATCTAGTCTATAGTTTTATATATCTATACTTGTATACTTTATCTTATCTTATCTTATATAATACAGACGTTACTTCAAAAAAGAAGATGATTACGTCCTACGCGTCATGCATTTAGTCATGCATATTAACCAATGACTTAAATTCTGCCAAGTCACTGGTTTTTCTGGCTAGCTCAGGCAACCCATTCCATGCTCTAATAGCACTAGGGAAGAAGGAGTATTTGTACAAATTTGTCCTAGCATATGGGACGAGGAATGTGCCTTTATTTTTGTGTCTTTCAGAGTATTTTATTAAATTTTGTTTTTGTATTTGAAGATTATGGTTCAGTGTTTTATGTATAATTGCTACTTTACTTTTGAGTCTTCTGTCCTGAAGGCTTTCTAAATTTAGTGATTTTATTAATGGTGTTACCCTAGTCAAATGTGAATATTCGTTTGTTATGAATCTCACTGCTCTATTTTGTGTTTGTTCCAGTTTCTTAATGTTTTCTTGAGTTGAGGGGTCCCACACGGTGGATGCATATTCTATTATTGGCCTAACCAAGGTTAAATAACATTTTAGTTTTATGTTCTTATTTGATTTATAGAAATTTCTTTTAATAAACCCTAATGCTTTGTTGGATTTTTTTATAGTTTCATCAATATGTGGATTCCATGACAGTTTTTCATTTATTATAACACCTAGGTATTTTGAGTTTTTAGTCTGTGTTACTGGTTTGCCATGAATAAGATAAGTGGAATTAATTTGTTTAATTTTTTTTGTTACTCTTAACAACTGACATTTTTCTGGGTGGAAAGACATGCTCCAATTTGATTCCCATTTCTGTAATTCATCTAATTCTCTTTGTAAAATATCTGTGTCTTGTTTTGTTTTTATTGTTCTATATATTATGCAATCGTCTGCAAATAATCTGACTTTTGTTCCTGAACTAATGCAATTTGGTAAATCATTTATGTAAATTAAAAATAGTAGTGGACCCAAGACTGTTCCTTGAGGTACACCTGAGTTTACTGTTATTGGTGTTGATTTAGAGCCATTTATTATTACAGTTTGTTCTCTCCCTATCAGAAAATCTTTAATCCACTGATACAGTGGACCGTTAATGCCGAAATATTTTAATTTTTTAAGCAAACTATGGTGGTGAACTTTGTCAAAAGCCTTGGAAAAATCTAGTAAGATAGCATCTATTTGTTCACTATTATCTAAACCTTTTGAGAAATCATCAATTAGTCCTATTAGTTGTGTTTCACATGATCTATATTTCCTAAAGCCATGTTGGTATGGGGTGAGGACATTATGTTTGTCTAAGTGGTTTATGATGTTGCTACATATTATGTGTTCTAGTATTTTACATGTGATGCTGGTAAGTGATACTGGTCTGTAGTTTCCTGGATCAGATTTTTCTCCTTTTTTAAATAGGGGGGTGACATTAGCTTCTTTCCAGTCCTTTGGTACTCTGCCCTGGTTAAGCGATGCCTGAAAGAGTATTTTGAACACTGGGGCTAGCTCATTGCTTAGTTCTTTGAGTAATCTAGCTGGAATACCATCAGGTCCAGACGCTTTATTTGGTTTGGTGTTGGCTAATAGTTTTTTAATTCCATTTTCTTGTACTACTAAATCTTCTATGTTGTCTACTTGGTTCAAATTAAGAAATATGTCTTTGTCTCCTGGGGCTGAGAATGCTGATGCAAAGTATTTGTTTAGGATGTTTGCTTTAGTTTCATTATCATTATGTATTATGTTATGTTCATCTTTTAATGGCGCTATGCCTGTTGTTTCCATTTTCTTAGACTTAATGTATGACCATAGGTTTTTGTTGTTATCTTTAGATATTACATTGTTTATGTATTCACTCTGCAGCTGTCTGCTTACTTTTTGGGTTAGGTGTTTAATTTTTATATACTTTTTGTAAACTCTTTCTGCCTTGGTTTCTTTAAATTTTCTATATAGGTTTTCCTTCTGTTTACAAAGCTTCTTTAGTCTATTATTAAACCAGCATTTATTTATTTTGTTTGATGTGTATTTAGTTGGTATATGATTTTCTATAATGCTTTTAAGATGGTTTTTAATGAAATTCCAGAGGTCATCGACTGGTTGGTTAATGTCTTTTTCTAATAAGAATGTTTGTTGAAAGTTTAATGCAGCTTGGTGTAGTTGTGTTAGGTTACATTTATTCCAGAGTAAGATTTTTCTTTTGGTTTTTGTATTGGCTACTGCTTTTATCTGACTGTGTATTTTTATGATCTCATGGTCTGATAGACCAGGGATAATATCATAATCAACTACTAATCCAGGTCTGTTGGTTAAGAAGAGATCTAATGTGTTGTTTAATCTAGTTGGCTTTTTAATGATTTGATCTAAACTTAGGTTGTGTAAAGTTTCTATGAAAAGCTCATTTATGTCCTTAAGGTTTTGGTGTTTATCTATGGTTAGTGTTTTCCAATTTATATCAGGTAGGTTGAAGTCACCCATAATCCAAAAAACTGCATTTTTATTTGTCTCTTTAAGTGTAGTAATCTGATTACATAGTTCCTGCATGTATTCTAAACTAGAATTTGGTGGTCTGTAAATGCTGCCTATTATAAGGGATGTTGAGGTGGTATTAATTTTACAAAATGTAGATTCTATGTTTTTTGAGTTAGGTAAGGTAATTTCTTCAGCTATAAGAGTGTTTTTTATTGCTAAAAGAACTCCTCCATGATTATCAGCCCTATCTTTTCTAAAAATTTCATAATTACTATTGAAAATTTCTGCATTATAAATTTCAGGATGTAGCCAAGTTTCTGTTCCTGCAATTATGTCTGGTTTCTCACATTCTAATAAAATTTCTAAGTCTGCTGTTTTGTTCCTAATACTTTGAAAATTTACTAGATCTAGATATAATGATAATCTATCAACTGAAGTATTTAATATATAGATCTACTTTAAAAATGTAGATTTCAGGTCTAGATCTAGTAACTATTAGTAGATCTAAATTATGCAAAACGCGGCTTTGCCATATCGAAGACATCGATCTAGATCTAATCTATAATATATTATTATTTATATAGATCTACTTAAATAAAAGTTAGATTTCAGGTCTATTCTAGATTTAGTAGATCTAAATTACGGCAATGACGCTTTGCTATATAAGATTTAGATCTAATTCTAGTAATTTCTAGTAGATCTAGATAGTCAAGTAGCGATGTCGATGTACACGCGTGGATCAAGACCCTAGTCTAAGTCTAAATGTAGATTAGATCTAAGATTTATATCTATATGAGTATATCTACGTCTAAATATAATTCATAGAAAGACTTAATATCTGAGATCTAAATCTAGTCATATCTAGAATTTTCTAGATCTAGCGATGTAAATCTAGACTAGATATAGACACTTGTCTAAGTCTAAATGTAAATTAGATGTAATATTTTATATCTAAATATAATTCATGGGAGCTTATAAACTTAGGGCTAAATTAGATCTAGATCTTAGACTACTTAAGTAAAATTGAAAAAAGATCTAGATTATTCTAGATTAATCTAGATCTACTAGTTGAGAAGAGATTCAAGTAGGATACTTGGTAGTTCTAGATTAACTAGATGATAGATCTAGAATCTAGATATATCTGCAAAAACACTTTGTTTTTTCCTTTTAAAGTTTTAAGGATCTAAATCTAGGCATCTTCTTAACCAACAGACCTGGATTAGTAGTTGATTATGATATTATCCCTGGTCTATCAGACCATGAGATCATAAAAATACACAGTCAGATAAAAGCAGTAGCCAATACAAAAACCAAAAGAAAAATCTTACTCTGGAATAAATGTAACCTAACACAACTACACCAAGCTGCATTAAACTTTCAACAAACATTCTTATTAGAAAAAGACATTAACCAACCAGTCGATGACCTCTGGAATTTCATTAAAAACCATCTTAAAAGCATTATAGAAAATCATATACCAACTAAATACACATCAAACAAAATAAATAAATGCTGGTTTAATAATAGACTAAAGAAGCTTTGTAAACAGAAGGAAAACCTATATAGAAAATTTAAAGAAACCAAGGCAGAAAGAGTTTACAAAAAGTATATAAAAATTAAACACCTAACCCAAAAAGTAAGCAGACAGCTGCAGAGTGAATACATAAACAATGTAATATCTAAAGATAACAACAAAAACCTATGGTCATACATTAAGTCTAAGAAAATGGAAACAACAGGCATAGCGCCATTAAAAGATGAACATAACATAATACATAATGATAATGAAACTAAAGCAAACATCCTAAACAAATACTTTGCATCAGCATTCTCAGCCCCAGGAGACAAAGACATATTTCTTAATTTGAACCAAGTAGACAACATAGAAGATTTAGTAGTACAAGAAAATGGAATTAAAAAACTATTAGCCAACACCAAACCAAATAAAGCGTCTGGACCTGATGGTATTCCAGCTAGATTACTCAAAGAACTAAGCAATGAGCTAGCCCCAGTGTTCAAAATACTCTTTCAGGCATCGCTTAACCAGGGCAGAGTACCAAAGGACTGGAAAGAAGCTAATGTCACCCCCCTATTTAAAAAAGGAGAAAAATCTGATCCAGGAAACTACAGACCAGTATCACTTACCAGCATCACATGTAAAATACTAGAACACATAATATGTAGCAACATCATAAACCACTTAGACAAACATAATGTCCTCACCCCATACCAACATGGCTTTAGGAAATATAGATCATGTGAAACACAACTAATAGGACTAATTGATGATTTCTCAAAAGGTTTAGATAATAGTGAACAAATAGATGCTATCTTACTAGATTTTTCCAAGGCTTTTGACAAAGTTCACCACCATAGTTTGCTTAAAAAATTAAAATATTTCGGCATTAACGGTCCACTGCATCAGTGGATTAAAGATTTTCTGATAGGGAGAGAACAAACTGTAATAATAAATGGCTCTAAATCAACACCAATAACAGTAAACTCAGGTGTACCTCAAGGAACAGTCTTGGGTCCACTACTATTTTTAATTTACATAAATGATTTACCAAATTGCATTAGTTCAGGAACAAAAGTCAGATTATTTGCAGACGACTGCATAATATATAGAACAATAAAAACAAAACAAGACACAGATATTTTACAAAGAGAATTAGATGAATTACAGAAATGGGAATCAAATTGGAGCATGTCTTTCCACCCAGAAAAATGTCAGTTGTTAAGAGTAACAAAAAAAATTAAACAAATTAATTCCACTTATCTTATTCATGGCAAACCAGTAACACAGACTAAAAACTCAAAATACCTAGGTGTTATAATAAATGAAAAACTGTCATGGAATCCACATATTGATGAAACTATAAAAAAATCCAACAAAGCATTAGGGTTTATTAAAAGAAATTTCTATAAATCAAATAAGAACATAAAACTAAAATGTTATTTAACCTTGGTTAGGCCAATAATAGAATATGCATCCACCGTGTGGGACCCCTCAACTCAAGAAAACATTAAGAAACTGGAACAAACACAAAATAGAGCAGTGAGATTCATAACAAACGAATATTCACATTTGACTAGGGTAACACCATTAGTAAAATCACTAAATTTAGAAAGCCTTCAGGACAGAAGACTCAAAAGTAAAGTAGCAATTATACATAAAACACTGAACCATAATCTTCAAATACAAAAACAAAATTTAATAAAATACTCTGAAAGACACAAAAATAAAGGCACATTCCTCGTCCCATATGCTAGGACAAATTTGTACAAATACTCCTTCTTCCCTAGTGCTATTAGAGCATGGAATGGGTTGCCTGAGCTAGCCAGAAAAACCAGTGACTTGGCAGAATTTAAGTCATTGGTTAATATGCATGACTAAATGCATGACGCGTAGGACGTAATCATCTTCTTTTTTGAAGTAACGTCTGTATTATATAAGATAAGATAAGATATCTAGGTAATCTACTTAGATTACTAGAAGTAGATTAGATGATAGTAGATCTAGAAAGATTAAATATTTAAAAAAAAAACTCATAGCTGAGCATGATAGAGACTAAATATAGGTCTACTTATGGACATACTCCCATAGTAATTGTATAGTGTCGTAGTTAAAAAATAACAACAAACACATATAAACCAAATAAAAGTTGTTTTTATTTCTTTTCTCAGCAACAACAAACAAGATTGAGATAGTAAACAGAATACATCATGCACCATGCAACACTGAAGTTAAGCCTATTAGTAGGTGTAGACTGTATAGAGTAGTCTAGACCTAGATCTAAAAAGTGATCAAGAACTAGAATACATCTAAATCTGATAATAAAGATCTTTTCTAGCCTAAAATTATACATCTATAACCTTTATCTAAAGTTGATTTAAATAATAACAGTAACAATAGTATTTTAAAACATGAAGGAAAAAAATTGACTTTTTATAGTAGGTGGGCCGAAGAGGGGGCTTATTTATTAGTTATAAATACTTTTTAAAAGTTGTTTGTTTGTTTTTTCAAAATGTTCTATAAATGTACTTTACTTTGTGACACAGTTTTATGCTAATAATATTGTGAATTTGTGAAATTCATGGAATATTTGACATATCTTCTCTGAATGATGGATTTTTCATTATTAGGAGTAAGTGTGTTTGATCTCATTTTTTTATGTTAAATACTTGTCTGATGATAATGAATTTACTTTTTTTAGATTCCTCTGTTCTTGGGCATTAAAATTGATACATAATATGTCAAAACTGATAATGGTTTTGTTATTCATGATGATGATAAAGTATAATTTACAACCGAATTTTTAATGTAGGTGGTGGGGTCTGGGGAGGCTCAATTAATAGGCATAAATGTATTAAACTAGTTTTTATTGTTTTTTTCAAATGTTCTATAAATATACTCTACTTTGTGACACATTTTTCTGTTAATATTACTATGAATTTGTGAAATTCATGGATTATTGGACATACCTTCTGTGAATGATGGATTTGTCATTATAAGGGGTAAGTGTGTTTGACCTTATTTTTTCATGGGAAATAATTGTCTGCTGCTTCTGATTTTATTTTTTTTTTAATTCCTCTATTCTTGGGCATCAAAAATGATGTATAATATGTCAATAAAAGCCAATTTGAAATTGGTCCCAAAAGTAGAATGTTGAGAACTCAATCTGTTATCCGCCATAGCCACTTTTGCAGAAGAGGATAAGTATTCGTAAAATATGATTTTCAGAATGATCAAGATAAATAATACACTTTGGTACCAACATCATAAATCTTTAGCCCATCTGAAACCTTCATTGCAGTGTCATAATAACTAGTCAGCTACATATTGGCAAGATATTGATTTACTTTTAATGAAGTTCTCGAGTGTTTCCAAAGCATTGTTATTATTATTTTCTGATTAGTTTTAGGTGCATTGATTGGCCAACAAAAAGGAAGAAAGATTGAGGTCATGAACTCAATAGAATTAATGTTTGATGTAGTTTGTGGGGACATTGTCATTGATATGAGCTACTATGCACTGAAAGAAGGACAATGTGAGTAGATTGTTTAATTTCTGGAGAGTATTACATCTTACAATACACAATTTCTGTAGAGTATAACATCATAGGATATTTTTATTTAAAAAAAGGGGGGGGGCCTTTAACCAATGTTAATCTGATAGTCTTGAGTTTTCTTTACTACTACAACATTTAATAACACATGTTTGTCTTTCAGTTAAGCAAGTCTTCAGTGAAATGGATTTCCTAGGCTGGTATTCAACAGGCGATGGTCCCACAGAATCGGATATTAAAATTCATAAACAAGTATGTTTTGTTTTTTTTAGATCTGTTTGAGTGAAAAATGTTATTGTTAGGTGTGGTTCCTATTTCATTGTGTAACATCAAAATTGTAACCTACTGATGTATAATACATGTTAGGATTTAGTCTTTACTTTTTAAATTCCCTGCCCACATTCTGCTACAACTTGAGTGTCTTTGCTTTCTATAAGTGTACTAATCTGTATGTGAGTGTTTCTCCAGTACTGGTGCCAAAAAGTGTCACATTATGCTAAAAATTAAAGTTGAAGTTTTTGGTTTCATTTCAACTGTATTCACTTCTTCAATAAATATTTTGATAACCTTGAGAAAAACTAAATAATGACATTGAAATATGAGGATCTTGTTAACATATCCCAACAAAGATGAAAGTTTTATGCTCTTTGGTTTTAGTATGATATTAATTCAAAAAACCATGGTGTTCCATGTTACATCAAAAGCTGCCATTTTGGGTAGTAATTTCATGCATTTTTTACAATTTTAATATTTCCTTTGCACCTTATGAGCTCAAAATATCAAAATTTATAGATTAACCATTTCTTAATGCAATGTAATGTAAATTGTCACATTTGAATAACAATCTTATGAAATACAGACTTTTTAGTGAACCAACACCTAGTTGTAACCAGTACTGGAGAAACACTCATGTATAAACTTAGACATATGTATCATTGTTTTTTTTTTTTGCTTATCTGCAGTTCTTCATAATTAATGAGAGTCCAGTTTTCTTACAATTAAATCCTCAAGCTAGAACTTCAGATGTAAGTACATAAGTCACTGCATTTTCACTGAAGATTTTATTTTGCTCTCGCGCAGTCAGATTTAAAAAATTAATCAGGAAAGTAATTTGCTACACTATTCTATTCTACCTCAGAGAAAGATGTTTGTTGAGTCAAATTGATCACATGAAGTCTACTCATTAGTTTTACAAAATTTTAGCTTTTTTATGGTTTATATATAATTTATAACTTTATGTGCCCTTGATAATATACATTTTTATTCATATTTTTAGCTTCCTATTTCAATGTTTGAATCAGTCATTGATCTAGTCCGGGGAGAGGTAAGTTCATCTTCATTTCATCCTTAGTTTTAGTTATAAATGGGACAGAATTTCTATTTTAAAAAATGTTTTTATGTGAAGAGTGATTATAATTGTGTAGTTGATATGGGTTTGAATACATTTTCTGGGATTTGTGCCTAATGATCTTCACCTAATGTGCTAACTTTGACTCTTTAACCACATCATCTATCTTAGTATTCTAAAATATTTTTTTTTTTAAATTTTTTTAGTCAGAGCTATTAAAACTTTTAGAAGGCGTTGGTATTGAATTGAATTGGAAAATATAATACATTTCGTGATGCCATGTTGTGTTTGTAGACACAGATCTAATGACAAGTAGTTCCTAAATATATGATGAAAACAAAAAGGTTGTTTGCTGTGGCCTGTCATTATAAGCCTCTTTTAACTTCAGAAAGAGAAGCCAGTGAAATGGGTATCAGTTGTTCTATGAGTAATAATGTGTCTACTTGTTGCCTTGCATCCTTTTGTTTTTTTTATATGTATCTTTCTAAGACTCCTAAAAATATCTTTAGGTGACATTGTTCTTTATTCTAGATCTAGATTTTGTGACAAATTAATTTGAAGTAACACAGAATAATTTGTGTTCTAACTTTGTTTAGAAAGTAATATTTAAAAAAACCCTAAGGCTTGATGTTTTCTGTTTGTAAGTAATCTGGTTGATGTCTAATCATCACAAACCCGTATTGGAGCTTTTCACAGTCATTTTCTCTGTTTTTGTTTTGATTTTCATCATTCCATTTATGATCTTTGAGAAAAAAAAATTATTAAGAGGAACAAAAAAAGAAGAGATAGTGATAGGAAGAAATGTGGTAGTAATATAATGGAACCTAAAGAAAAATGTAAGAAAATAAAAAAAGGAAGATTGGTAGAGATTTTGAACTAAATGTACAAACAATGTCGAGGATGCTACAAGAAAAAAAAAGCTGAGATATTTGATTCTACAGACCTGAAAAGTGCACAAAGTATCCAATGCTTTATTAAAATGCTGCACTACTACTTTTATTATACACCTAACAATCTTCAATATTGAAAAAAAAAAAATATATATATGTTTATTTTTGTTTCAATGGGTAGCCTCTATTTAGAAACTTATTATTATAACATATATATTATATATAATTTTAGCTTTTGAAGGTTTTGATACAAAATAGACATTGATTTTGTGATATCAGTTTACTTTTCTACATGTTTTTTTTCTCTCTATAATATTTAAAAAAATCTTTCTTTATATTTTGTATTTTGAAGTATATAATATGCCTAATTTTATTATATTTATTAATTTGTTTCTGCCAAAGATATGGTAGATCTAATAGTCTTCAAATGAAGAAAAAAGTTATTTTCCTTTAATTATTCATATCCTTCAGTATCAGTATTCACTATTTTCTGAACTTTGACCTAGTTTCATATAATTAGATGTTGATGTTTTTTAATATTTTTTTTTTTGTCTTTAGGCTACAGTTTTATTTGTGGACATTCCTTACACATTAGCCACTGAGGAGGCAGAGAGAATTGGTGTCGACCATGTGGCCAGGATGTCTACTGCAGACACTGGGGATTCTTCCACTGGTAAGTTCAATGTACATTCTTTCCATTACAATTTGTATACACAAGTCTTTGCTTTAGCATATTTTTATTGGTTGTTGTTTTGGTTTTCTTAACTCTTTCTCTCCTGATAGTACCAACGTTGATTTGACCCATTAAATTAATTTTTGATTTTATAAACTTTAATATGGGTTGTATAAAAAGAGAATGCATTCTTCTATAATTATATATCTACAATATCATTTCCTGTTATTGAAGTTTAACTGTAACAGGGTAGTGAAACACAAATGAACAAAATGAATAGTTCCATCAGAATGTGGAAAATAATTATGGAGAGAAAGAGTTAAAACTTTTTGTAAAAATTTTCTTTGTAAAAAAAGATAAAAAGGTCCACTTTTTTTTCAAACTTTCTTTCTTATGTCTTTTGAGACTTACAAATTGATACTTTAGATGCTTCTTTGGTTAGTTTTTATTCTTTAGTTATTATCAAGTTATTTAGAAGTATGACAAATGTAGTTAACACAGAACATTAGTACTCCCATCAGTCTAGTTAGGCTCTGTCTATTTGATAGGTTACTCTTGAACTTCTCATTTATTTATTCTCTTTTCTTACTCAAGTTATTTCAAAGGTATGACAAATGTAGTTAACACAGAACATTAGTACTCCCATCAGTCTAGTTAGGCTCTGTCTAGTTGATAGGTTACTCTTGAACTTCTCATTTATTTATTCTCTTTTCTTACTTTGCATCTATTTTGCTCCCCCTTGCTTAGTACTGTCTGTCCAATGAGACTATTGACCATGAAATACTTTAGATTACTTAATTACATCACAATCTGGTATTTCATAATGCTATGTAATAACTGCAATCATTTCATTAACTTTTGTGTGTTTCTCTTGTCCATAGCTGAACACTTGGTTGCCCAACACAGTTCTATCAAGATGCTGCACAATCGAATTAAAATTATTTTGGCTTACATTCAAGCCTCTCAGAAAGGTAACTCCTGTTCAAAATACATGTAAAATGAGCCATTTATAAATGACCCATGAGAGGTCAAGGTTATATCTCTTCAGCATTTACACATTGATAATACTACCTGACAGAGCAAATCAATGACTGTATCTAAAAGTTGTTTGACTAAATGAAATAAAAAAAAAAATTGTAATAACAATCCAGAAAAATCTGGATCCATAGAAATGTTCAAATGTTTAAAGTTTAACATGGGATGTAATAAGAATATAACATGGGATCTTATTAGAAATCAATACTCAGAAAATGTCATTTGTGACCTCTAAGTATGTACTGTTTTAGTCTGGTGTATTTTTCAGCTATCCTAAATGATTGCCCAAGGAATTATTAGTTTTTAAATATTTATAAACCCTATCTGCGATGTATTGTGTTTGTTCTAAACTAGATGAAGTAGCCAAAAATCATGATATTCTGAGAGACTGTTACAGTTTGTGCTACAGGCTTCCAGTTCTCAACTCACAGAGATTCCAGGAGGATTATTACACAGTCAGTTTAGTTCTTGATTAGATTTAGCATTGTGTTCAGTTTGTTTAATTTTTGTATAGCTAGCTTATTATAATGTATCAGTTAGTGTTTTGAATCAGTATTAAGGCAGTGTATGCTAAATATCTGTTCTTGTATTTCAGCAATGTAATGATGTATGTTTAATGGCCTACCTCGGTGCAATTACCAAAGGAAGTAACACAATGAACCAGGTACAATATTCTGTTACCATTTATTGCTTCAAATGTAGTATTCAATGTAACGATTTCTTTTGTTTACAAAGATGACATAACCTTGAATGGTACAGTTAGAAAGCTCAATGACTCTAGCTAGTAAAGTTTTAATAGGATCTGAACTAAAATCATTGAGAAGATTAACAGGGCTGCACAACATATAGGGAGGCAATGTGGCTGAGTGGTAAAGTGCTTGGCTTCTGAACTGAGGGGTCACACCTTGGATCCTGGTGAAGACTGGGAATTTTAATTTGGGGATCTTTAGAGTGCCTCCGAGTCCACCCACCTCTAATGGGTACCTGACTTTAATTGGGCAAAAGTAAAGTGGGTTGGTAGTTTTGCTGGCCACATGACACCCTTATTACATGCAGGCCCTAGAAACAGATGACCTTTACATCATCATCATAGACCAAAAGGGGCAACCTTACTATTTCCTTACAACATGTAGACATTATTTTAGAATTCTCTTTAAGTTCTAAGTCAAGCAATGAACTATAGTGACTCTATAGTTACATGTTTCTTTTCAAACAAGATGTGTTCACCCCCATTAATGTTGATGTTTTTTGTTTTCAGTTCCTGAACAAGTTCAACATCCTGTATGACAAGGGAATGGGAAGAAGAATGAGAGGATTGTTTTTTTAAACATTTCAAAATGTTTCTTCACATTTATTTATTGTGTCACTTGTAAATACTTTGAGTCTGATTGTTGAGCATACATGATACTTCTTGTTCTGATTGGCTGCCTTGTGTATCAGTCGTCTTTCTGAAAGGCTTGCATCTCAGTTATGTTTGATTAACAAGTCTCCTGGCACCGAAACATTGAGTTCATACATTGCTAGAGAGCTTGGTGTAGTGTGTTCATTTACTACTTTAATAAAATGTTAAAAATGCAAATTTTTTTGTTGTTTGTTTTAAATACTGAGTGCTAGAAATCTGTTCTTTCTCTAAATACATGATTATATTTTTTAAAATATTATCACTATTTTACATGCATATTGCATTTATGATAAAATAGTTTTGATATCAATCACATTTCTGAATGATCCAGTTACATCAGTATGTCGTTACCTACTGAAAATCATCCAATCAAGATGAATTAAAATCAAAATAGTGAGAATTTAATAAGCATTTAGTAAATTGAGTTGTTTTTTTACATTCTTTGTCCAATGAATTGTTAGGTTATATTTATTTTTTAGGACAGTTCTAAATGTAAGTGTCTCAAAGTAACACGTTTACTCTAAAGGGCTTGTCAGTATATTTTGTAGGGATGGGAAGTTCTCAAGCAATATATTTAGTTTGACAAAAATGTTTGATAACTTCATTTTGCAAAATTTCCAAAGAATATTTTAAAAAAAAAGACATTTACTTACTTCAAATACGGAACGCAAACATCTGTTTGACTCACATTCTAAATAAGTATTTGACAGGAATATTTGTCCACAGTTTTTTAGCTGGATAATTTATTTAATCTAAAATTGGGTCTGCTGAAAACCAAATCTATTTGGAATTCTACCAACATCTCAAAATCTGTTTGAGAACACCATTAGATTAAAAGAAGTGATTAAATGCAGTTTAAATATCATGAATGACTTGTCAGAAACAAGTATCTCCATGAGATGATTACTCAAAGAACTAAACAGCCAGCATTGGTGCTCAAAATACTTTTTTTAAGCTTCACTTAATCAAGGTAGTGTATGAAGTGATTGGCAAAAAGCTTAAGTCATTGATCTATTTAAAAAAGAAGATAAATCTGATCCAGAAGACTACAGACCAGCATCTAAAATAAAATACTAGAACACATACTATATAACATAATATAACAAAACAAAATCATTTTTCACTTCGATAAGCATGTCTTTTCTCCATATCAACATGACTGAACTAAATTTTAATAGGTATAATTTATGTCTTTTCATATGGGTTAGATAATAATGAGCAAACAGTTGCATCTTATTAGACTTCTCTAAGGCATTTGACACAGTTCACCACAATAGCTTTGTAAATAAAAATAGATATCTTTGGCATTTCTTGTGAGAATTACAAAATGATATTGTATAGCTCAAGGTGACATCTTGGATTAAATTTACATTGCATATTATATATGTGTAGGTCTAGCATTGAGTTTATTGTACACTTTTGAGTGTAATACGCTCCTAAGGGATAATAAAACTTGCAAAGAAGTATTTTAAAAAATGCATTTATGTTCTTAGCTGTCCAGGGTAAAGTAGTCATACATGCATAGGCAATGTGCTATAATGAAAATCCCACTGCTAGTATTTGCAATGAGATATACTAAAAGCTCCAGTGCTACAACTAATTATAATACTACTAATGGCAATGTCTTTAATTCTGCCGATTAAGGATGAGTGCAGTGTTTCCCATGACTATGCAAACTCAGATGCAAATAGACATCCAGCCTGCACGTGTACTGCTATTTTTATATTTGGAATGTGGATTGCACAGACCATAACCACTCTGCTAAGACAGTTGTTGACAGTAGATGGCTGTAGGTTTTATTTTGCTATTAGTCAGATACAATGTAAATGTTCTACAGTATAATTCCTTTCAACCGAGCAGAAACATCATCTTGAATAATTTTTTAATGCCATTAATAGAACTTCATAAAATGTACACTTTACCAAATATCCAATAATAGCCCACACATTCTTAGTCTATTAAGTGAAAAGAAAGCAACAAATGTATAAAAAAAATATTTTCTGTTATATTTCAATCAATGACTAATGTAATTCCATTAAAAACAAACACTACACTCTTGCTCATCAGTGACTTAAAGTCTTGTTATTCTCATCCATGTCATGAATCAGCGCAGACACCAAATTTTCAACTGTTGGGCTTTGACCAAGCATGTCTGGAAGGTTATTTGAAAGAAAATAAAAAAAAGAAGAAAATCATCATTTTAAATAGCAGTAAATGAGTGCTAAAATACTGAGACATTTCAGTTATAAAAAGCCATATGTATCTAGAGATATTACACATGTATAAAATGCTCTACATCTGAAAAGAGTTATGTAACCTGCCTTCAACAATTTTCCTGGGATGCTTTTCACCACCATGTGCCAACATTTTATTTCTGTAATGAAATCCCATGGTGCTGAGGAAGTTTACAGACAACAAGTTAGATAAATCTGTACATAGAAATCCTAATAAAGCATACAGTCTATAGCTTTGTTACAAAGATAAATTACTAACAGGATTTTCTTGTCAGCTGTTGTGACACAATAACTAAAGCATAAGCCATATTACAACAATCACGTTTCAGTGTGAGACTATAAGTCACAGTTTAGCATTGAAACTTACCTGCTAAAGGGATCGTCTTTAAAACAACCATGCCAAAGTTGGGCCGCAACAGCTCTTGAGACTAGGTAGGCATAATATCTTGCTCCATAACCCACTAGATGGCTAAATCTTAACTGCCAGGCCTGCACAAAATAATTATCACAATTTAACTTTTAGATCACAAAAGATGCAATTTTTAATATTCCAAACAAAACATTTGATTTGTAACTTTGTACAACATGAAGTACATTCATTGCTAGTAACTTATCTAAATGGTAGCGCTGTGGCTGAGTGGTAAAGCGCTTGGTTTCTGAACTGGGAGTCCCAGGTTCAAATCCTGGGATTTTTTTTTCGGGATCTTTGGGCAACTCATGAGTCCACCCAGCTCTAACGGGTACCTGACATTAGTCGAGGAAAAGTAAAGGCGGTAGGTCATTGTGCTGGCCACATGACATCCTCATTAACCAGGGGTCACAGAAACAGAGGACCTTACATCATCTGCCCCATAGATCTCAACGATACGCAGATGTTCTTTGACCTTTGGAGCAGCTTAAGTATAACATTACAAATAATCAGGAACTAGAGG
Source organism: Biomphalaria sudanica (assembly GCA_036873155.1). Lineage (NCBI taxonomy): Eukaryota > Metazoa > Mollusca > Gastropoda > Planorbidae > Biomphalaria > Biomphalaria sudanica. The sequence goes on from JAZGLO010006650.1 coordinate 525,552, forward strand.
GTTCAAATACATTGGCATCCTTTCTTGAAGGAATGACTGAGTGATAAAGCTTCTCAAGTAAGAAAATTGTTGGTAACTGAGATTTTTCCTTTTAGACTGCTGGTTGATATGTTTGCTGCTGAACGTAATAGATTCAAGATTCTAACAACTCAAAAGGAACTTATCTGATATTGGCTTTCATTTAGATAGAATTGAAATTCATTTTTTATATACACACTGCACATTTTCAGGGAAAAAAAGTACAAATTGGAACTTATTGTAAAAAAGCAAAGTTTCTCTCAGACAATATCAGTTTGTGATGTACATGATGTCAAGCTTGTATAGTTCTGAGGTTTCACTTGTATTCATTGGCTTGGCTAATTACAGTTTTATACGTTTCAAACAAAAGTGAGAAGAAAAAAAAAAGACTAACTGTGTTTGGAACATATTCAATATTGTAATACTTGGGCTGCATCTCTGCTAAAATGTCTGTTGTTGAACCTTTCAATGGGTGAGGGCCATGGTAGATTTGATCCAACACTGAGAAGAACACTTGCTGCTGCATGTCCTGAAATGAAACAAGAGTTCATGTCATGTGTTAATTTTTAATGCTTTTTGTTTGGTTAAGTCTGCTTTGGATGAGCTGTAGTGATTAACAATAGCATGACTTCAACATACAAGAAACTTTACCTCATATGGACTTAATGAAAACCCCATTATTTCTTGTCACTGAGTAGCACATAGGAGCCTAGTCCCTCAAGCGCTGGTTGTCGGTGTTAATTCTTTATTCAGTATGTTGCTTGTTTTGGCATCTACATCATCATTATTATAGTAATAAGGTTGGACAATTGTAGTTAAACTGCATTTCCATTTGTCTGGGCCAATAAAATCTTATGAGGGCAGTATTTCAGGTGACCATGCTAACCTTATTGCAAACCTGCATATTTTACCAAATCTGCTGGGAGGGGGGGGGGGGGGGTCTATTTAACTCTTTGACTCCGGAATTATTTTCCACCTTTGGACGGAATTAATTTTTCCGCCATTTCAGAGTCCGCTACTCTGCTTCGATATAACTTTTACATATAGAATTAAAGAGAAATGGATGCTCTTTCTATGTGTTAAGTTTTCTAGTTTGCAAGTCATGTTGTTGTAATTTTGGGTTTTGAATATAAAAATTAAAAATGAAAAACTCACCAACTGACATTGAAAATATCCATCCAAGTGCATGTTATAAGAAATTTATTGTTCAAATTGAATTCAAAGATTTTTTTTTCTCATTTTTATCCATTTGTTTACAGAACACCATAGAAGAAACAGCAATAGACACAAAAAATAATAAACTGGAACTAATAATCCAATGTCACTACTTTAAAGAAAAAGCCCATAAAAAAGCAACACTCTTGGAACAAAAAACTTTTACCCTAAAACTAGTCCAACTGTACAGCATATATATATATTTATAGTATTTTCTTCTTAAGTTCTTCATGTGCTTAGTATATAAATATTCCTTCTAGCTGCGATATTCATAGAAGCAGTCAATATGAATGTGTGGGTTCGACTCCCATCCAGAGCAAACATAAACCTCTATCTGATTAGATTTAGATCTAGATGATGTAGAGACAGCTAAACTAGTTCTAGATCAACTTTGAACATTAGCTGGGGGTGGGGCTGCTTCATCAGCTGATAGACTTCATCATTACTAGACCTAGCCCTAGGTCTAGATGTATAAATTAATTTACTAGATCTATATAGATCTAATTAGATTTAGAATTAATATCACCATCAGATGAAACAAAATCACTGTCATCTGAATTATTATACTTCCTCATGAAAGAAATATTTAGATCTACAAAGTTTATATGGTTGAAGCTCCATGTTTAAAAAAAAACACGCACACAGAAAAAATAAATGTAATCTCTTTCCAAACTTCGTACAAAATAAAAACACGTTAAATGAAGGAAATTCCGGATGTTTAGCAAAGGAAAACTATTCTAGATAAAAAATTAAGCAATAAAAAACATGAAATAGAAACAAAGAAATAAATTTTAAATAGCCGATGCCAACAGCGGTGGTCCGACCTTTTTTCCCTTTTTTCAAATCAACGTCCTGTGCGTTGTTCCGGAGCCAAGGAGTTAAGCTTCATTTTTGTCTTTTGTGACTTTGGGCCTCTAATGTTCGTCCACCCGACAGTCATATTTCCAAAGTATTCTTGTCTAAAACAAACTCAACTGATTAAAGTCTTATTCTTTGACTTCATTAACAATATTTTATAATTAATAATGAATATAAATCATAAAAAATAATATTTTATCTCCTTAATGCAACTTTTTTATTTGACCTCTCTTTTAGTGTCTGTTTAATACTTAGCGTACATTGGATTATTTACACTTACTGAAGCTGCAAACAATTTTTTAGAGTTACACAAGTTTAACACCGCATTCTTGTTCATTGGTTCCCCAGTCTTGTAGTGACGAGCAAATGTGGAGATTACCTAGATTAGAATTAAACAAATAAAAATGTTAGCAGGACAAACATTGCTAAGTTTTTTAAAATAAGTAGACAACATAAAAATACCCAGGGTTGTACACTTTAAGAAAATAAACTAGCAAGAAGTTATTGCCTATCACTATGTACTAGCTATTAGGGACGATATATAAAGTAACAAAATATTTCTGTTGCACAGTATCATTATTTAAATTTCTTTTTTCTTTTTTTTTTTTTTTTTACAATAGAATTATTCTAGAACAATTTTTTTTTTCAAAGGTTAAAAAGTGTGACAAATGTAGGCCATTTAAACAAATCAAATCTGTACACTCTACAATAAAAAGAAATAAATTGCCTTTGGCTCAGATGCGAAAAATTCCATAAGTACAGAAGGAACCTCGGCAAAGTCTGTAGAGCAGCGTGTACCTTTTGATTGAAACAGAAAGTAATCTAATGAGTTTAAACTGATAAAATGAAGACTTAATGTATACAAAGTTTTATTGTATGATGTATTAAATGGAACTAGTTAGTATTTTAAGCATTGATATTGAGTTCTGTATCTAGTAGTAATAAACTGAAATAGTAGCACTACAACAAGGCAATGACAGGATAATAGATTGAAGGTCTAGTTTTTGCAGAATAGCAAATTAAGTGTGTCCTTTTATGTGTAGTTTAATTCTTAAATATCATTATGAAAGACAATTAAATTGAGATACATAGAGATTCTGGGTTTAACAAAGATATTTTTTTTATAGCCAGTAACAAATCCATGAATCCATGCCACAATCAAATCTGATATGACGAAGAGGAAAGAGTGGACATGATAGTTGAATGGTTAACCGCTTAGCTTCCAAACCTGGGGACCTGGGTTTGAATCTCAGTGAAGACTATGATTTAGAACATCAGAATTTTTAGGGCGCCCCTGAGTCCACCCAACTCTAATGAGTACCTGACTTTAGTAGGGGAAAGTAAAGGTGGTTGGTGGTTGTGACATCCTGTTTGTTAAGTTGACCAAAGAAACAGATGACCTTAAACATCATCTGCCTCATAGACTGCATGGCCTGAAAGGGAACTTTACTTTTTTTTTACCTGTGACATGTTGATATCTTGTCCTGCCCAGCATGGAGTGCATGGCGTGACCAAACTCATGGAACAAGTTATCTACATTGCCTGGGGTAAGAAGTGTGGGCACGCTTGAGCTGTGTGAACCAGGGAGTGACAACTGAAGGACAACAATTGAATGCTGATAAGTGCCATCTAATTTCCTGCGGCCACCTTGAATGGTAAAATGACAATCCTATAGATAAACAAATGTAATATCTAAGTAGCTTAGTTGATGTTTTGAATATATTAAAATTAAGTTGCATAATCCACATTTCTGTTTTTTTCATGTTCATGTAAATTGTTAAGAATGTTTAATATTTAAGAATGTTTAATATATGTCAAGAAATCAGGGAAGGAGTTAAATTAGAAAATTTTATGGTTATCAATAAAAAATACAATTTTAGAAGTAAAAAGACATAAAGGCATTACTTAAAAGTCAATGGGACACATCATTTTATGTTTATTAATGTACTAAACCTAAGGAAAATCTCATATCAAATAAAGTTCTGACCACTGCCAATGACAAAAAATGAATCTGCAAAAAATTGAATCATATTTAGAAAATTATATTTTTCAACTAGTTACCTGATTTGGTTTGCCATATCTTTCAAAAAAATCACAGTAAATATAACCCAGTACACCTTCTGTTTTATGTACAACAGCCTGAAATGCACAAATATTTGAGTAACTACAAGATACTTATCAAATTATTAGTTAGACTTATTTTACAAATAAACTACCTCTGATATCATGAAACGAGATAACATGAAAGTTGGATCAATATATACATAGTGTAAGCTTATACAAACTTGAAATTGAATATGATAAAATTGAAATGTAACTTTGTATTTTCCCTTATTACTCACTAGTTTATAAATATCTTCTGCCCAAGCTTCTCCCAGTTCCATTTCCACATGCTGGAGTGACACAGAGAACAAGCATTGAAACAGTTGGTTCAGGCCTTCCATCACACACCCCAGAGAGAAGTAGGGCAAACTTTCCATATTGGACATACCCCACCTAGAGGAGAACACAGTAGTACAGGGCATAAGAAAACAGAAACGCCTGATAAAACTTTTTTCCCTTCAATACTTATGTGTACAAAAAAGTTTTGCTTCAATTTATTTTTCACAATCAATTTGATTTCTATTTAGGGCCAGTAAATTAAGATATGTCCGTCCAAGACTGGGGCTTTGAAAGATTCAGTGCTTGTAGACTACTAAGTGGAAATATTATAAATCTAATTCGGAGCTGTATGATATTAAACTTGTCAAAGTAAAACATCATTTATCTTGATGATGGACATTTTTCCAGAGGGGGTTATTGCACATGACTGTATTTCAATAGATTGTTGATTTCTTTGTTGGAACATACTATTTGTTTTTCTTTTGGCTCAATATTAAGTCAAAGTTGATTTTGTCATGTGGTGAATACAATGATGAAAGCCCTTTATATTTCCAAACTAAACTCAGGTACCTTTTCAGAGTCTTGTACATTCCCAACTAAACCCAGGTATCTTATCAGAGTCTTGTACATTCCCAACTAAACCCAGGTATCTTATCAGAGTCTTGTACATTCCTAACTAAACCATATCGTTTTTTGAATGCCCCTTCCTAATACACCTTAGGCAGACCCTACTACCACTCCAGCCGAACATAACCAACACCCTATACAGCAGTGTTGAACAACTGAAGAAAACTGCACACTATTTTTCCTTGGCACAGTCTTCAAAAGAGCAAAAAGCTGGCTACATGAAGAAGTAGTAGTACATTCCCAGCTAAACCCAGGTATCTTATCATCTTGTACATTCCCAGCTAAACCCAGGTATCTTATCATCTTGTACATTCCCAACTAAACCCAGGTATCTTATCATCTTGTACATTCTCAGCTAAACCCAGGTATCTTATCATCTTGTACATTCCCAGCTAAACCCAGGTATCTTATCATCTTGTACATTCCCAGCTAAACCCAGGTATCTTATCATCTTGTACATTCCCAACTAAACCCAGGTATCTTATCATCTTGTACATTCCCAACTAAACCCAGGTATCTTATCATCTTGTACATTCCCAACTAAACCCAGGTATCTTATCAGTCTTGTACATTCCCAACTAAACCCAGGTATCTTATCATCTTGTCTGTGGCATTTTACGTCTCGAGAGACGATCTTTTCCCTTTGCAACTTCTTGTGTGACTAAAGAGGCCTATCCTTGATACACAGCTGCGATCGCAGGTTAGGCATATATAATCACCAGGTGACGTTGCATTTTCTCCCTTCTTTCTGCTTCTGTTGTGTATGACATCTGCAATCTTTGACCCTTCCTTTATGCTCTCTCTCCATGAGGATCTGTCCAGTGCCACCTCTTCCCAGTTGCCAGTGTCGATTTTGAAGAGCTTCATGTCGCGTTTGCATACATCCGTATAACGTAAAAGTGGGCGACCAGCGGCTCTCCTGCCTTCTATTAGATCACCATACAGGATGTCCTGTGGAAGTCGACCTACTGGCATTCTACGAACGTGGCCAAGCCAGCCAAGGCGTCTGCTGCTGATAACAGAGCGGATGTCCTGGCACCCTGCTCTTTGTAGCACTTCCTCATTGGTTATCTTATCTTGCCACCTTATTTTAAAGATCCACCTTAGGCATCTTGTATATTCCCAACTAAACCCAGGTATCTTATCAGAGTCTTGTACATTCCCAACTATTTATTAGAAGTTATTAGACTCAGTGCTACCCTAAATTCAGAATTCAAAATTTCCCTTTCACAGCTTTGACACTTTGAGCCTTTTGACCACTTGGACACAATGTCCTTAAATAGGGACAAGTCAACAACTTTTATCAGATCAAGCTTCTCTATTATCTATAAATAAAAATAGAAAATAAAATTTAATAAAATACTCTGAAAGACACAAAAATAAAGGCACATTCCTCGTCCCATATGCTAGGACAAATTTGTACAAATACTCCTTCTTCCCTAGTGCTATTAGAGCATGGAATGGGTTGCCTGAGCTAGCCAGAAAAACCAGTGACTTGGCAGAATTTAAGTCATTGGTTAATATGCATGACTAAATGCATGACGCGTAGGACGTAATCATCTTCTTTTTTGAAGTAACGTCTGTATTATATAAGATAAGATAATAAACAATGAAAGAAACTCACTCGTTCTGTCTTCCAACAGCTGATAAATATGGAGGGTCCCATGGCATAATATTCTGATGAGAAAAATAGAATATTGAAAACAAAATGTATATTTTTAGTATGGCTTAACAGATAGTACATTCCTATGTCAATGAATGATATCTTTTTAAAACTTATTTATATAACTAGCACTATTGAACACAGATTTCTTTTTCAAGTCAACAATGAAGAATTATTCAAATAAGAAAAAAGGTGCCCAGTATAGAGTTCTATTAACTCTTGCTGACTTACTTTTGGAGGCGCGGTAGCAGAGTGGTAAAGCACTTGGCTTCTGTACCAAGGTCCTGGGTTCAAATCCTGGGATTTTTAATTCCATGATCTTGGGTGCATCTGAGTCAACCCAGCTCTAATGGGTACCTGACATTAGTTGGGGAAAGTAAAAGCAGTTGGTCGTTGTGCTAGCCACATGACACCCTCGTAAAACCGTGGGTCACAGAAATAGATGACCTTTACATAATCTGCCCTACAGATTGAAAAGTCTAAAAAGGGAACTTTACTTTTTTCTTTACTTACTTTTGCATCCTTCTCTTGTGCCTGTTTTAATTTCAGCATTTCATTGAAATCTACTTTGGCTCTGGAAACAAAATTTAATAAATAAGAAAATATAATTCCAGCATAATGAATTAAAAAAAATATACTTAACAAAAAGAAAAAATGATTTTATCATGAGCTTACCGAGATTCTAATTTTTCTGACAGCAAATTCAAAAACTGGACAATTTTTTCTAGAGAATATTAAAAAAAACTGAATTAGAAACCTGTCGGTTCACAGGACAGGATTTCATAAATAAAACTTATGATCTTTCAAAAAACAAAATATAATAAGAGCCTTAATTATATTTGTAATCACCAGGAGACTCAATCATTGTGCCCCTATTAGCTCTGTGAGAGTAGGTCTCAAAGCCGACCAGTCGAGCCAGTTTGTTTCTTGCTGCGAGTAGAGATTTAAGAATATCAGCTTGATGGGGATCTGGGTGTAAGAAAATTCTGTAAGCAGCTTCTCGTACCTAAATGACAAACAATTTTTAAAATTTGATTTCATACGGATAATAAAAGCAACAATCCATTTAGAAGTTGACATAGTTTGTAGATTTCTAACAGTGAGCTGAGTTTTATTTTGAAGTGATAACTAATGAAACATAAGCCAATTCTATATTAATTGAACTTTATTTCCCACCCACTGAAAAGAAAAATTGTAAAATCATTATAATAATAAAAGAATGAAATTATGACAAGGAATACTGATGCAGAAAGGTTTTAAACTGTATTCACACAACTGAAAATATAGTTGATTTTGATTAGAAGAGACCTGTATTAGAATATGGTGCCACAGCATGGGGCTCAGCAGCCCAAACCAACCTAAGAAAAATAGACAAGGTTCAAAATATTGGTCTAAGGATAATGACAGGAGCTATCAAAACAACACCCATAAGAGCTATGGAGGAAACCGCTGCCCTGATCTGTCTGGATGAAAGAAGAGAAATAAAAATCCTTTCCCAATTCACTAAATTGGAAACCATGGAGAGGCACCCACTCAGAACAAAAATCCATAAACTGGCACCAAAAAACGCCTCAAAAGGACCAATTTCATACAGGAATCTCTAAACCTAAAAAAGAAACACCAACTTGAAAAAATTACCCTGGAATCCTCGATACACAATAATGAATCTCCACCCTGGGACGAAAGCCCTCTTCCTACTATAAGGGACCATATTGAAAGCATTAAAAGAAAATCTGATTACAGACCAACAGAGCTCAAGAAAATAGTGAACTGTTTTCTACATACCAATTATCCTACCAATCAGTGGATCAGAGTTTACACAGATGGCTCAACCCATAAAGCCACCACAAATGGAGGAGCTGGAATACTTATCGAATGGCCAGATGGAGGAAAGCTAGAAAAATCTATTGCAACTGGAGAGCTCTCTGACAGTCACAGAGCAGAAAGGGAAACACTAGCACTAGCTGCTACCATCCTAGCAAATCATCCAAATTCCCCACACAGTCAGATTGTTTTACTAACCGATGCAAAAACAACCCTCCAAAGCCTGCAAAACTCTCATTCCTCATATATTAATAACCTCAAAACAGCACTTATAAAGCTCAACAACATCAGCAAAAAAAACTGTAATTCAATGGATCCCAGCTCATATAGAACTAGAAGGAAATGAGAAGGCTGACACACTCGCCAAGAGTGGGAGAACTAACACACTAATAAACTCTGCACTCTATCCAGAAGAATTGAAGAAATTAATAGTAAATAAAATAAATGAGAAATGGACGAGCTCTCATCCAAATCACAAGAAAGATGACGCTTACTATAAGCTATCCTGACAAGACCAACGTCTAATCTTTCGACTCAGGACCGGACACAACAGAATGCGACAACACATGTACCGGAAGCTCAAAATTGGAACCAGTGAAATCTGCCCATGTGGAGAATCACCAGAGAATACAGACCACGTCCTCCAAAACTGCTCTCTATACCAAGAGGCCCGTATAAGACATTGGCCCCAAATCACCCCACTAGAAAGGAAACTATATGGAGAGCTCCCTGATCTGGAAACCACTGCGCATTTCATCTCATGTATTGGTCTACTCATCTGAACACTCCAACATAACAATGAGAACGAAGAAGAAGAAGAAGATTAGAAGATATGATACTTCCTGGATGTGTAGTATGGTATATAGGTCATGTCATGTCCATTTACTAAATTAAGCTTCTTTATTTCTTTTTTAAATACATACTTGTACAAACTACCAATAGTACACTTAATATATTCTAAAATAGTTGATACAAAATGCAAATTAAGCAAATACTTACTTGACTACTGTAATGGTCAGAGAAAAGTCCTGTGACCATAATGTTGTCTCCATCTAAACCAAATCTAGAAAGAAAAAAAAATGACAAAAAATCTCAGTTTAAGTTTAACGTCAGTCTAATACGATTATGTTCAGACTCTAGTAAATTTTGTATAACATTTTCTCCAAAGGAAGTAAATCTTTTTGTTTATTATTATTTTAAAAATGATCATTTGAAATTCAAAGAAAAATATTTTCTTACACATGCTGTAAATGTTCTGGTAAAACATTCTTTTGGATGCTGACAGGTTTCTGAGCACCCCGTTGAAAAATTGTTCCAAGCATGTGAATTCGCTCATTGAGTTTCACAAACTGCTCCCTCTGAAAAGTAACAATCAAATATTAAAAACTGTTAAACCCTTACACTCAAGGCTGTTTAAATCCATAGAAAATGGTTCTAAGAATCGGTATCCAAAATTTCTTCTCTTAAAACAGCTTTCAAAACCCAAAAAAACACACTAGAAACCTACTTCAAATGAAATTTAAGAAAGTATAAGTGTTAAGACAAAAATTTTCCAAGTATTTTTATCTAGGTATAAGTTTCTTTTTAATTTTACATTTAACTAATGTGACAACTTTATAAATTAAGTAAATTTTTAATAATATTTATATATATATTGTAGCAAATATAATGCAAGCACTCAAGGGAAGGACGAAGGTAATAAAAAACGAATGTAATGATTTACAGCTATAAACAAATAGTTAGACATAGACTTCAGCTATCAAGTCACAGGGAGTAATGTCTACAAGTCCTACTTAACACTAGAACAGACCACCGACACACTTCCCAGTATGGCTCCAGGTCCTTCATGGTATCATGCAGGACGGCACTTAGCCCCAGACAGTTCAGACTCCCATAACCTGCAGATCCTTCCTGTAGAATTAACATGTCTTTCCTACTCGTGTTGAACGGTGCTATAATGCGGATACATCAGTGCCGGTGCAGGAGCAGAGATACAATATATTTTTTGGATCAAAAAATAAAAATATTCTTTATAGCATATTAGAACCTGTGCTACGTTCAAATGAATTCCACTTTGCTCAAAATCAACCATAAACAGTTCTGTAACACGTCTGTCAACATCATCTGTTGGAAGTGTATCCCCCTCCTCTAAAATTGTTTTCAGTGCTTTATACAGATCAGTGTTAGTGTTTAATCTGAAATAGAAAAATCGTATTCCACATTTTCCTCTTTTCAAAGGAACACAAAAAGTTACTAAGTAATAATAATTTTAAAAAATATGAACTTAGCTTTAGGTTCAAAGTAATGATGGCAAACTTTTAGATTTTGCCTATAAGATCAAAAATGTGACCTACATATTTTGCCACATAAGACACAGATGAAAGTACTATAGACTTTGATTACTACAGCATGGAAAATGGACAGAAAGACAAACTTAGGACTACATACAAGAACATAGGCTGGACAATAAGAATTATTTACTTCATCCAATGGCATCTATGACAAAACTAGACACAATCTACCCAATAGACACCCAATATCAGACTCACCATTTCAGCACTATAAATGAACAGACCAGTTTCCTTAATTCTTTTCTGTCTACTAAAAAAATGTTGATGTGAAGAAAACCAATATGTACTCACTTTTCAACCAGACTTGACAACGCCACACACGTTTCTTCTGCAGCCTGGGCAAAGTGTTGATCAGGATGGGACAGGCGCACAAAGTCAGCCTTTAAAATACCTAACAATACTTAACTGATACAGGTTATAAAATAATATAAAGCATTAAAAAACAACAACCCTTATTTAAACTATAAAAAAAACGTGTAAACTTTATTCAATTTAAAGTTCAAGTAAATTACTGCCACAATATTAATCCTTCACATTTAAAAAATCTAGCTTTATGACACTGAATATCAATTACGTTTTTATATAATAATAAAATCAGCCATAATTAAAGAATTACACTTTCAAAAATAACAACTGACTTACAGTAACAAAGCTATATCGAGACAATTCATTGTAACAATTGTAAGGCTTCATTATTGCAAGGAGTCTTTCCATTGAGCTTGCACAATATAATTCTTCTATAATATAATTATCAAGAAGATGACAAACAAACATGAATATTAAAAGACTAGTACCAAGTCAGCAACTCTACACAGCGTGTCTGAAAGTTCATCAAATATCACCACCATCTTGAGTTTTCTATTTTTGGAGGTGGCCTCATCAATAAGTTGACTAACTTGACTTTCTACATTCTGTTTTAGTAAATAAAATCCTGTGTGATCCTTGAGTTGAGGTAGGCAAAATAAACCCTGACGAAGAACAACATTTTCTTTTATAGAAATATATTATCCAAAATAACAATAATAAGTGTAAAAAATATTTAAAAAAAAACAGAACTGGTTTAAATTAATTATAAAAAAAAAAAAGTAGAATAAAAAAGTTTTTTAAAAACTCAATTCCTACTTTATAAAACTGAAGGTGGCCTATTTCTCATTCTATTTATATCTTCTAACAATTATAACTGAAAGGAGTCTTTCCAATGAGCTTTCACAATAAAGTTCTTCTATAACAGTCCAGCTAATTTTTACTTTATAACAGTTTGCAAAATTTTCAAGTAAGTTTAGCTATTTTATTCAAAGAAACATTAGAGTTCAGTGTGGTCATTTCTGCTGATGCCGTGATTAAAACAGAAATGACAATGTACAAAGAGAAATCATTACCTTATTTTCTCTGTTCAGTTTAAGGTGGAGTTTCTTTTGTGGTTTTGTGTTAAAAGCTGCTGCAAATGGAGTCCAAGTTGATACACTTTTGATACCTTGACCTTTGATGGTGCTGACACTAACTTTATTTCTGGTCAATAGCTCATTTTTTCTTCGTGTACAAAAACAATTTTGGCAAGTGCGTGCTATTACTCTAGATGCCATAATCAAAGTTTGTTTGCAAATTTAGTTCTGCAAAACAAAACAATATTATTATATGTCTTGTACAGTAAAAATAACAACTAATTAGCCAGCTGATATATTTATTATATTAGACAGAGCTATACAACACAGCATCATCTTTAGATAGTATTTGTGTAGATGTATAATATAATATATATTATAATGTGTCAGCTTTAAGCTTAGATTTAAATATTCAGCCCAATTAGTTTTTTTTACCAGTTATCTTGAAATTTAATCATTCAAAGCCTTAAATATTTGGACTTTACTCAGTAACAGTATATTATAATTAATAATAATATTTTCCATATATTCTCTATTTGTGATGTATGAAGCGTTATGGACTAGTGGTAGAACCATTGGCTTTCAAACTTGAATCCATGTGAATTCTGGCATATTATATTTAAATTAGGCTCTGACTAATCATTATGGGTACTTGTTGTTAAAGAAGTCTTTGTGCTGGCCACATACATCACAAATATGAGCTTAAACATCATCTTCCTTCTTAGATAACTTACAAACAACTTAAATCACAAGTCCGAATTTAAGTTAAAGCGGTAAGCCCTGGACCATGTAAGTATCTTTCCCTTACTAGATCTATTTTATTTTAGTGAAAGAAGTCTCTAGAGGATTTTTGTTTAAAAATTAGCCTATTATATGAAGATAATATTCAGTCAAGAAAGCTCAATATAATGAACAGAGTCTGAGGTGAATACAGACTGCATGATCTACTGAGTACTCAATCTACTTCTATTTTTTAAAATTATTTAATTGAACATGGTGGCTAAGTGGCAAAGTGCTTGGCTTCTGAACTGGGGGTTCCTGGTTCGAATCCTGTTGATATATCATAATAATAAATAATATAGTTATAATAAGTTATATAGGAAAGTGCGAAGTTCGAGCAGCCCCGATTTGTCAAGAGGTTCGAACAGTTCACTTTTTATTGCTATAACTTTTTTATTTGAATGTTTACCAAATTACTACTATATTGCTACTGTGCATGCACCTTTTTTCTTTACTTCCGACACATACTATTTCCTTTTCCTTGTAAAGGCTAAGTTCATGGTGAGGTCAAACACAGGAGGTGTGGAATTATTCTTTTTTACTACCCGGTAGTGAAGGAAATGGGTAATGGGCTTAAGGCTATTTTTAAGTCTGATTGATCATCAGCGTAAAGAGACTATTTGAAGTTGTGGAGGGTGGGAAATGGTGCAATAGATTGTGTTCTTGCGCTGGAGTAAAAAGAAAATGACTTTATAGTGAAAATTAAATTTTAAAACATGTTTTTAGATATATTTTCTTTGATCTGTTCGAACCTTCCATCAACCCGATCGAGCTTACTAACTGGGGAAAAATCCGCTCGAGGAAAAGTACGCTTGGCGATACTTACCCTACACCTCTTTGACTTCGTATTTAATTTTAACTAAGCCTAGTGATACATTAAATCCAATCTATTTTTATAGAAAAAAGGATGAGGAATTCAGAGATACTATCAGTTTTTTCTTAGGTCAGACCGTTACGGTGCTATAAAAATCCAAACTTGAAAATTGCTGCCAGCGGGCTTAATGCGCTCGAACTTCGCACTTTACTCTATGTCTATATTCTTATAATAATTTATTTATTATTAATATAATAAATACAATTAAAAATGTTATTTATAATTACTTTAATTATAGATTTAATTAAATTTTATTTAATAGATCAAAGACAAAGATCTGTTACTAAGTGTCTTGCTTTGTTACTACTGTTAGTTACTGCTACAATTTATATACAATCAGTGTTGAACTTGACTTGAATCAGTAACTTGAGTAACAATAACAATCTGAGTCTCTGAATCTTATCTGTATTGACTGTATATCTAGACTAGAAAAAGCTGTATCGGACCTGGGTGGTACAATATCTAATATATATTACCTAGAATAAGGCCAAGACTAGTTTAATAGTAACAGATATATAGATGTAATTCAAAGTTTATGTTTTTTGTCACTGACATTGTCACTGTGAAAGATTGTGACAGTCAGTAATGGAAGACGCCATTTTTATTTATTTTCCGGGTAAAGTTTTTAGGTAGTGAAAGTAGTCTAATTAACGAGACGTCTTCTTTAAAAAAATATATATAAATGAAATAAATCTAAATTTGGCCCAATAACATTTTTTAAAAAATCCAGAACATCAGTGGTATTAAATAAACTAACCAGCATAATGATTATCAACATTATCCTATAAATTAGTATAAGTATTAGAAAAGATTTTGGAGGCGAGCTTAGCTTCCAGACCGGCGTCCTGGGTTCGAATCCTAGTGAGGACTGAGATTTTTAATTTCGGCATCTTTAAACGCCTCTAAGATGACCTTTACATCATCTGCTTTACTTTAGATAGCTTTACTTTACTCCTAAACATTTTAAGATCAATAAATTATTTTGAAAAGTTCGCCACCATTGAGACACGGTGAATCTCTCTGTCTCTCACACACACACACCATATATTGTGGTTAAAACATGATTGTGTTAATAATTATTTCTTAGTCTTCGGAATTTCAAGATGACTGAAATATTTAAATATAGTTTGAAAGTAAAATTGACATGTAACTCATGTTGCTTCCATTTTTTTTTAAAGTTTAATAGTTATAAAAAAATGTTATGATGCCTTTTACGCAGGGTCTTATGGTATGCGCTCTGTATGCAGCATGCGTCGTCTTGATTGTCGTAGGTTCGAATCTTTCCTGTCATGTTCCCCCCCCCCTCCCCAAATCCGTCCTGCTGTAGGTTTCGACTCTGATGTAATAATCTTCAATACAGAAGGAACATCCGAAGTAAAGACTGTATTTTAGAAAAATATGATAAGATGTAAAACAAGGCTAAAAAATATGTATATATATAGCATTATCACAACCATCAATTAGTGGATGTCAGATGTCAAGATCTATGAAGATGCAATGATAGATGTCACGTTGAAGATTATCTTGACCTATATCACACTAACGATGATCGTGATTGCCGAGGATCTTGAAATCTTCTTTTAATAAGATGATCGTATAGAAGTAGCTAGATCTAGTTGATAATACGATCATTCAAAATGTTGCCAGTTGATCATCTAGAAGTTGTCATTCGCTAAATCGATCTAAGTATGTTACTATATTCAATGAAGAAACTTCTCTTCGTCTAAAACAATTACTTTAATTCAGAACTTGAAAAAGCTATTCACAAATAATTACAATGGTTAAACGTACTTGAATAAAATGATAGATCTACACAATAATATAATTGAGTTCTAATACAAAGCTTTAGTAGATGTTTCACTTCCAAGTTACATACAATGACGGACTAAAAAAAAACAGAACTTTTTTCCCGGGTCCAGCACTGTCACGTCTCCCAGGCAGCTCATTGCAGTGCCAACCAATAAATGCAGCCCAAGTTACACTAATTAACATATCTCCACGTGAGAAAAAACCCGAGGTAATTGACGAGCTAAAAATATATACTGTATACGTGACATATTACCCCCCGCTTTCTTAAGCATTTGTATGGTAATAGAAATGCGTATGAAATAATACATGAAAAATAATTATGACATAACTCGTTTGGTTAGTACTAATGTGAAAATGTGTACATGAAAAAATGTATGAAAAAATATATTACATATGAAAAATTGACAGAAAAATGATTGATAGTACATGACAATCTTCTGAATAATGACACTAAATGTAATACAAATCTCAATATATGTGAAGCAATGAAAATTTTCAATTATATGTCATATATCTGTACTATTATAATAGGATATTTGCAATAATATTGTACCTGAAACAATGTCATATGTAAAGATGCTGAAACATAATAAACAAAGTAATTGATTAAATATATCTTGGATGAGTGACCTTGCTCAATGGGTTGCTTGGTGCTGAAACAAATGTAACATAATCTGATATAGAACACCTGTGGAAAAAATGAGTAGACAAATTAATTAATTGATTAAGTACAACTGAATATTGTTCTTCCTTGACGAGTATGAATGACAATGGATCAAGTGACACTAAATATGCTATAGTACATATGTAGAATGTAAGTGTGAAGTTCGGAACCCTTCTGAGTTGCCGTCATGAATGTGTATGTCCGTTTTCTAAACTTGAAGAAAAGGTATTTCAGTTTATGAAGCTGTAGTCTCCATGTCATATTGATCACACAGATAATGTCTGATTGAACCGCGTTTGAGTTTGGTGAAAATAAGAACTGTCCGAAACCAAAACTCAATTTTCTGATTGATGAACGTTGACTCTGTAGAGCAATGGTAGCAGAATGCTTTGCGTTAGAATGTTCAAAAGAGCAATGACTGAACAGGTCTGAGTTCAATCGATCCATAAAGCTATGTTGAAGAAGTTCATTTGTTCCTTTCTGAAGAAAATTTGCCCTTTGAGTGGATGGAGGATGAAACTTGGTGTTGTCAATGTTGTTGCTTTCTGAGTTTCTTTCCAATTGCAGTACTGGAAATGTTTCAGAAACACTAGTAAAGAATTCATCATGGTCTGTAAACACTTTAATGTTCTTCACTTTCTGTAGTGCTATGTCATCCAGAGTGATGACCTTGGGAGTGTCAATGTGATTTGATGCTGGTAATGAAACATGTTTCTCAGGAATGGGTGTTGATGACGTTTCTTCTTCTTCTTCAGTGATAGTTGCTAAGCTTGGAAAATGTTCAACTTCTGCTTTGATGTCTTCATCATCTGTTTCATGGTAATGTTCAAACATATGAACATGAAATACTTTGGTAACCTTGTTGACATTGATTTCATAAAGCAGGTCTGAAATCCTTCTGGTGATGTGAAATGGACCTTGCCATTTGTAGAACAGCTTGTTACTCAAATCTGGTAACAGTAAATTGACTTTATCTCCTTGAGCAAACTGTCTTGATTTCATGTGTTCATGTAGTATTCTTTGACTTTCAATGTTCATGGTTGTAATGGCTTCTTTAGTTGACTCACATTCTTTCAAATGAGGAATACTTGTATGAGTGGTAGAGTCAAGTTGCATAGTTTCTCTTTTGTCTGGTATATTTAAAATTGATTGAAGAAAAATCTCTTTAGTATCTGCTTCTGGTTCATGAGACTTGTCTTGATTGTAGCAAGAATTTTCAATGCATACCATAGTATTGGTAGATAATGATGCAGATGCAGTCTTGTTCAAGTCTTGGTGTATAAAGTTATCATCAGTGGTTGGGGATGGGAAAGTACTTGGTATGTGTGGACATGTAGTATCAGGTAGGGATAGACATGTAGTAGGCAGTGATGTCCCTGTAGATTTACTTGAGTCATGATGTATGTATTCATTGCTGTCGGTTCTGACTTTGAAGTCTGGTTCATTCTTTGTTTTGATTGATTTAGATTGCTTTTGACTTTGCTTCATTTTAAGATTGTCTCTTTTACAATCTGGACAATTGTTAACATATTTCTTGATATCTTTGGTCATGCTAGGCCAATAATATTCTTTAGCAATTCCCTTCTTAGTACTTGTTACACTCGTATGTTTGGTGTAATGAAACTCATGCTTTGCTTCAATTATTTGTTTTCTGTACTTCTCTGGTACATATATTTGTTTAATTACATTACACTTGTGGAAAGAGGTCTTCTTGAGAAATCCATCTTCAAAATATGCCTCAAGGTATCCTAATGGAGCTTCCTGGTATATTCTTGTTAATGTTGCATCATTCTTTTGTTCAGCTTTGAATTCGGTATTTTTCAATTCTAATAATTCTCGTTGTAGTTCTTCTTGCCGTTTTCTGTCAAGTTCAATGTATTGTAAATCTGTTCTATGTTCATTTGTATCTTCTTGTACAATAGTTAGATCTATATCTTCTTTTATTTCTTCTTGTTTCATGTAACATGTATCTTTCATGTCTTGTGACTTTGTGTCTTCATTTTTCTTTTCTACTTCTTCTGTATCATTTGAAACATCATCTAAATCTTCTTCTGATTCAATTCTCATTACTCTTGCTTGGTGAAAATATTCCATAATATTCCATAGTCTCATTCTTTCGCCATGATCTGCTATGTTGCGATGAATTGCGTCTATTTGAGATTGATAACCTTTCAATTCTTCTTCCATCTTGTGTAGTTTTTGTTTTTCAAATTCGAGTTTTGCTCTTTCATATTGTCTTTGTTTTTCTGCTTTTTCTCTATCTGCTTGACGTTTCTTTGTTTCATATTCTCTTTGTCTTTCTGCTTCTTGTCTTCGTTTTTCTGCTTCTTCTCTATCTACTTGACGTTTCTTTGTTTCATATTCTCTTTGTTTTTCTTCAGCTTCTTTATCTTCTTGACGTAGTTTTGCTTTATGTTCTCTTTGTTTTTCTTCTTCTTGTCTTTGTTTTTCTTTTTCTTGTCTTTGTTTTTCTTCTTCTTGATGTATTTGACGATCTACCCAAGGCAGTATTTCATGTGGCGGTAATGCCATTGACCCCGCTGTGTCAAGCAATTCCAACAATCTTTGTATTCTTGTCTTTGTAGACATGTTGAAAAATATACCAACTTGGAATGTACAAATATAGTACCGTTTGGAATATAACAATGTTAGTTATGCCGAAACTGGCTATGAAGTAGAACTTTGTTTTACAGTAAAAGTACTACTGGAGTCGTTGTAGGAAGTGTAGATTTATGCGACCGTATCAGGTTAATGAAATATTGCTGAGCCGTACAAGGCTATGAATTTTCTCTCTCTTGAGATTGTAGATCTAGTAGAACTTGTAGTATTAAAGTCGTCGTTGTGTACGATTGACTTGATATCAAATAGTAGAAATGTCTACTTGATAGATTATAGTGCCAGGTAATTGCTACTGGGCTTATCTATAATACTAATGCCAGTTAAATGATACTGGGCTTATCTACTGTGTCAGTTAAATAATACTGGGCTTATGTTATGCCAGCTAAATATTATATTATTATCGTGCCAGTTAAATGATATTGGTCTTATTGCCAATGCCAATACAAAATAATAATACTAGATCTCGAGAGTTATAGTGAAAACTCGACGGTAGATCTATATCTATGATAAGATAAAATATCGATAACCAAACTGACCTTTGAACACAGTAGAACTATTCTCAAGTTGAAAAAAATCGAAGTTTTGTAATTGACGAAGTTTTGAAAATTTTTCCTTAGATCTTGAAAAAAAAAAATTTTTTTTGATGATCTTTTTGATGATCTTTATCGAAGGTCGGAGGTGCCAGATATCACAATCATCAATTGATGTGAATGTCAGATGTCAAGATCTATGAAGATGCAATGATAGATGTCACGTTGAAGATTATCTTGACCTATATCACACTAACGATGATCGTGATTGCCGAGGATCTTGAAATCTTCTTTTAATAAGATGATCGTATAGAAGTAGCTAGATCTAGTTGATAATACGATCATTCAAAATGTTGCCAGTTGATCATCTAGAAGTTGTCATTCGCTAAATCGATCTAAGTATGTTACTATATTCAATGAAGAAACTTCTCTTCGTCTAAAACAATTACTTTAATTCAGAACTTGAAAAAGCTATTCACAAATAATTACAATGGTTAAACGTACTTGAATAAAATGATAGATCTACACAATAATATAATTGAGTTCTAATACAAAGCTTTAGTAGATGTTTCACTTCCAAGTTACATACAATGACTGACTAAAAAAACCAGAACTTTTTCCCGGGTCCAGCACTGTCACGTCTCCCAGGCAGCTCATTGCAGTGCCAACCAATAAATGCAGCCCAAGTTACACTAATTAACATATCTCCACGTGAGAAAAAACCCGAGGTAATTGACGAGCTAAAAATAGATACTGTATACGTGACAAGCATGCTTCCAAACTTTAGGCCACTAAAAATAATAATAAACATTAAAAATAGTAACCTATGCTAGCTAACAGTAATGTACCGTAGGCCTATGTGTATAATCATATGAGCTATAATATATTATAGCTAGCTCTATGGTACTATATGGATACTCCTTAGACAGCGTAGGTGGAAAGAGTTTAGCTTTATGGTGTGGCGGGAATATAGGGTCCAGGACTCTGATGCATATAGGAGTGACGGGACAACTACAGCACTGTAGACTTTCAGTTTTGTGGATATGCTGAGTCCTCTCTGTTGCCACACTTGTTCTTGAAGTCTTCCAAAAGCAGCTCTGGCACAAGTAACACGGAAGTCAACCTCACCATCTAGGTTGGCGTTTGTTGATATGGTACTTCCCAGATAGACAAACTTTTTGACGTTTGCTAATTTCTGGCAATCTATAAAAATGTCTGGTTCTGTGACAGTTTTATTTGGAGGAGGTTGGTGCAGCACTTCTGTCTTTTTTTACATTAATGGTGAGGCCAAAATTTTTGCAGGCATTAGCGAAGAGGGACAAGCTCTTTTGAAGGTCTTCTTCGTTTACTGCGTTTAGGGCACAGTCATCTGCGAATAGCAGGTCTCTGATGCAGTCGTGGCTTAACTTGGTCCTTGCCTTGAGTCTCTTAGCATTGAATAAACTTGCATCGGTGCGATATCGTATGCCAAATTTAATGCTTTCTGTGCGAAAGCCATCTTTCAGCATGGCGGCGAACATTATGCTGAAAAGCGTTGGAGCCAGCACACAGCCCTGTTTCACGCCATTTGAGACAGGAAAAGGCTGGGAGTTGTCTTGGACTCTTGCTTGCATATTATCTTGGAATTTGCGCAACATTGTTATGAATTGATCCGGGAGTATCCATAAGGTGCGTTGGTCTAACCACATACCAGACACAGAAATCTTAAAGCTGTCCAACAAGCACAGTATCAATGTGACAGTAAAAAGGTCCCAACTTTGATGGGCGGGACATGTAGTCCGCATGCCAGACAATCGCCTTCCCAAGCGACTTCTGTACAGGGAGTTGTGTGCAGGAAAGCGCTCCCAGGGAGGCCAATACAAGCGCTACAAAGACACTATCAGAGCTCCTTCAAGGAATGCGATATTGACATTCACGGCTGGGAAGAACTAGCTCTCGATAGCTCCTCATGGTGTGAAGCTGTGAGTCTCGGAGTCTCAAGATTTGAAGCAAGAAGAGTGGCCAGGGCGAATGAGCGCTGAACCAACAAAAAGTTGAGAGAAGAAGCAAGCCTATCTGCAATTGACCTAACCCAACTATGCCACGTATGCGGCCTTCTTTTTAAAGCGAGGATTGGACTTTACAGTCATCGTCAAGTCCATATGAAATGAGAAATATGCTTATCTTCGACCACGAAGGAGGGAGGAGCTATATGGTACAATAGTTAAGTAACAATATTTACTTGGTTATCAAAACATCTTTTATAATTAGTTTCTCTACTACATTTAGATATAAATAAGCCCAAATATGATTTATAAATAGATTCTATGCCTACCATTCTGAATATATAAATGTTAGTCAATAGATCTAGATCGAGTTTACCTTTATTTGCAACCTACATTTGTAAAAAAAAATAATTAAAATCGCTCTATAAGTTGTATAAAGGAGGTGTTGTTTCGGTGGCGTAGCAAGGGTGTGGAAGAATTAAAAATCCCCCCAGGCCCTCACTTGAGGGGGGCCCCCAATTCGATTTTTGTTTTACATTAAATATTAAATATTACGCACAATGCAGGGCTCCTAAAGAGGTCAAGTCCCCCGACCCCTAAATGATGACCAATTCCTAGCTACGCCACTGTGCTGTCTTTTTAAAAAAAAGTAATTTGTATGTTTTTCTTTTCTAATTTGTATTTGGGTCCGTAGTTTTGTATATGAATTTAAAAAAGAGAGACTTATATATTGCCATTGAACTTTTTTTAAAAATTCGATTTTGTTTTAATAATAGGCCCATAGTAGGCCTAGATCTAGATTCATACCACAACACACCGTTCGTAATGTAAGTAATAGTAATTAATGATAACAATGGCAACGACTTCGATTTAAAAATTAAGGGTGAATGTAGTGTTTCACTTGCGACCTGCATATTTTGACACACTGATGCAAACAAAGCTGTTTTAATAAGCATTGCGATTCTAAAAAATGCATTACAGCGTTTTTTTGCGTTTGACGCCAAACCTCTTCAGTTGGTTTTTAAAGCTTGCCAAAAAAAAAAATCGCTTTTGGAATGCGGTCATCCCCACCCGGGATAATTGTCACACCTAGCACAGCTGTCAAATGATAAGTTATGTTTCTATACTGTCCACACCAGCCTTCAGCAGAGGATGATTATTTGTAAGGTATTCCTGACAGCATATAATATGCTCATTATTGAGTGGAAACACCTTTAATTAAAGCGTTCCTAGCGCTATAGATGCCTTCTATTTAGAGCACAGGTCTCAGAGCCATAAACAAATGTGGTGAGAACCACTGCTTGGTAGACACTGATTTTTGTAGGCAGCTGGAGCAATTTATTCCGCCATACTCTCACGCAGGTAGGCGTCCAAAGGCGATACTTGCCTTAGCAAGACGGTTATCAACTCTCTTGAAAGTCATTGGATACCGCACTTCCTAGAGATGTAAAGTGGTCTACCGTGTTGAAGGGATGTCCATTCACGGTGATCGTTGGGTCTGAGTATATTTTATTGGGTGACTTCTGAAACACGACTACTGTTATTTCAAGGTTTATTATAAACCAAAAGCACAAGCGTTGACAGTGTGAGCAAGTAAGACGCAATCATCGGCATAGAGAAGCTCTGTGACGACAGTGGCGCCGCAGGTTGAACACAATGTCATCTGGGTGGAACCTGTCGTAGATGCCTTCTTGAACTCTCGGCCTCAATGGACTCAGCATTGAGCTAAAGAAGATAGCAAACAGAGTAAGAGCAAGTACACAACCATGCTTTATGCTATTTTCTATGTCCTTTTTGTCATACATAAAGCTGCTTGAGAATAGAACCATCTGTGCTTGGACAAAATCCTCCATAAACCATCGCGACTCACTGTATCAAATCCTTTGGTGAGATCGATGAAGGTAGATTACAAGTCCATGTTATGCTCCCTGCATTTGACACAATACAATACAGTAACTCTTAAAGAGCCTACTATGGAGCTTATCATTCGGTTAAGGGGTATTCTCCCAAGGATTTTCCCGCCACTGACAGATAGGCTTAAAAGTAGGTTTACATTTACTAAATTACCTTTTATATGGTTGGTTCGGAAGAAGGAGGCAGCATCGAATGGTCACCACGTTCACCTAACCTGAGTGACACCTATGGATTTTTTTATTATTTTTTTTTTGGTGTTAAGAACAAAGTTTATAAGAAGAAACTCAAAACAAGAAATGATTTAAAAGATTAAATTCATCTCACATTCATAGAAATTGATGAAGATCGGACTTTGTATTGCACTGTGAGTGTCAAATGTCATGGGATATTTGAAGAAGATATTTTGAGCATCTCTGAGCATGGGACTATACTAAAGCACTGAGATGCAATTGTTTATGTTAACAGGTGTAACAAATTTCCTGCTGTTGTAGTGTTGAATTTTGAAATTAATAGTCTACGACATACGTGATAGATGTAAACCTACTTTAGGGTCACCCATACATAAAAAACGTTTTTTCCTTCTGTTTTCTAAATATATATACAATAAATCCATTCGACGATCGTTATAACGAATGGTATCGGGCAGGGTCCCAATAATTTACATTAAACATTTGCATTGAGCATATCACTATCAGTATGGCTCTTGTCACAGACTTTAAAAGATGTAGGACTTGAAGGGTTAACATATGTAGGTATATCGAACGATTGACGTAACTTTATCTAACACAAAGGCACCTATTGCGTTTGATTGCTTCCTATGCATGTTATATAACAAATGTTGCGTTGGTAGGCCTATAGTGATCTAATTAATAATAATTGCTGTTGTAATATATATATATATATATATATATATATATATATATATATATATATATATATATATATATATATATATATATATAACACAGACTAAAAACTCAAAATACCTAGGTGTTATAATAAATGAAAAACTGTCATGGAATCCACATATTGATGAAACTATAAAAAAAATCCAACAAAGCATTAGGGTTTATTAAAAGAAATTTTTATAAATCAAATAAGAACATAAAACTAAAATGTTATTTAACCTTGGTTAGGCCAATAATAGAATATGCATCCACCGTGTGGGACCCCTCAACTCAAGAAAACATTAAGAAACTGGAACAAACACAAAATAGAGCAGTGAGATTCATAACAAACGAATATTCACATTTGACTAGGGTAACACCATTTGTAAAATCACTAAAATTAGAAAGCCTTCAGGACAGAAGACTCAAAAGTAAAGTAGCAATTATACATAAAACACTGAACCATAATCTTCAAATACAAAAACAAAATTTAATAAAATACTCTGAAAGACACAAAAATAAAGGCACATTCCTCGTACCATATGCTAGGACAAATTTGTACAAATACTCCTTCTTCCCTAGTGCTATTGGAGCATGGAATGGGTTGCCTGAGCTAGCCAGAAAAACCAGTGACTTGGCAGAATTTAAGTCATTGGATAATATGCATGACTAAATGCATGACGCGTAGGACGTAATCATCTTCTTTTTTGAAGTAACGTCTGTATTATATAAGATAAGATAAGATATATATATATATATATATATATATTCTTTGTTACGACATAAGACTCTTCAAAACAATAAGACACTCTCAGGTTTTACTCTAGAAATACATGACAAGTTACGTAAACATAAACATGAACGTTTCATCTCTCTTCCTGTCAGTTTTCTTCCCACTTCCTCAAAACATCCCTTCCATTCAATACTTTTTTCCCATTCGGCTCGCACCCTAACCCTACGACCGTAACACCAAATAATATATATATATATATACAAACACACACGAATGATTAGGTATGTATAGCTAGGCATCTAATTATATCAAACAATGAAAAAAAAAATAAAAAGAAAAATCTAACGATTTTTAAAAATCAGATTATCAAGAGAAGATAAAGCGTTACTATCAACAAAACCCCCAAACGTCCTTAACATTATTTTTTTCTTTCTTCCCGGAAATTTAAAAAAAAAAGATACTATTTACACTAACCTTGGAAATACCTGACTTCAACTAAAAAGATTTGTCTGAAATGATGGCGGCTGCCAGTTTACCTCATAGAGTTTTAGAAGTGTTTTTCTCGTATTTAGATATTTCTGATTTGAGGAGTTGCTCTCTGGTTTGCAAAAATTGGTATAAGTTTTTAAATGATGAAAACAACGATGTATGGCGTCTTCATTGTGTTCGGAAGCTAGCAGAAGAAGCACTTAAATCAGATTTACTAAGTAACGTTCCCACGTACAAAGCTAAACTCAAAGCTTTCTATCATGCTTGGAACCCTAATGACTGCTCCAAAAATGTATACATAAAACCGAACGGATTTACACTTCATCGAAACCCTGTTGCTCAAACAACGGACGGTGCTAGGGGTAAAATAGGATTTAAAACTGGTCGACATTGCTGGGAAGTGTGGTGGGAAGGTCCCCTGGGAACTGTGGCAATGATTGGCTTGATGACCAAAGACTCACCTGTTCAGTGCCAAGGATATTTTCCTTTAGTTGGAGCAGACAATAACAGTTGGGGCTGGAATCTTGTTGATAATCATTTAATTCATAATGGAGATAGTCAAGGAAATTATCCACCGCTAAACAATGCACCCAAATATCAAGTAAGTTTTTAGTATGATTTAAATGATTGTTTCTTACTAGACTAGTTCTGGTGAAATTTTGTACTCTAGGTTCTAAATCATAATAGTAGATCAAGTATAAACTCTACTATCTAGTATCAATTAGTTATTCTAGTATGCAATATATCTACTTATTAAATCTTGACTCTAGGTCTTTAAATTTTATCAAACTTTTTAAAGGGAAACTGATGGTTTTGACAATTTTTGACATAATGTGTTTTGATTTACAGAAAATGAATGTATTATTATTTTTATTTTATTTTCAATAATAAATTAATAATTGATGTTTTTCTGACATAATGGACCTCATTCACCAATCGTAAACAAACATTTTGCCACGTTGTGCTCTATCTCTTCTATAGAATTTACGATCTCATGTTTAATTCATGATGGTTGTCACGTGACAATTTTTTTTCGTTGTTTTATCAATAAGATCATGTGACTAAATGTTGTTTGTTTACGATTGGTGAATGAGGTCCATTTTCCTGTGTATCCAAAACAGTCAGATTTTCACCGGGTTTCTATGTGATGACGCACACACTATTAGTTTAATCGACTTGTACTGTATAACAGAAAACCATTGTATACAGTACACAACCTAAGTTTAGATCAAATCATTAAAAAGCCAACTAGATTAAACAACACATTAGATCTCTTCTTAACCAACAGACCTGGATTAGTAGTTGATTATGATATTATCCCTGGTCTATCAGACCATGAGATCATAAAAATACACAGTCAGATAAAAGCAGTAGCCAATACAAAAACCAAAAGAAAAATCTTACTCTGGAATAAATGTAACCTAACACAACTACACCAAGCTGCATTAAACTTTCAACAAACATTCTTATCAGAAAAAGACATTAACCAACCAGTCGATGACCTCTGGAATTTCATTAAAAACCATCTTAAAAGCATTATAGAAAATCATATACCAACTAAATACACATCAAACAAAATAAATAAATGCTGGTTTAATAATAGACTAAAGAAGCTTTGTAAACAGAAGGAAAACCTATATAGAAAATTTAAAGAAACCAAGGCAGAAAGAGTTTACAAAAAGTATATAAAAATTAAACACCTAACCCAAAAAGTAAGCAGACAGCTGCAGAGTGAATACATAAACAATGTAATATCTAAAGATAACAACAAAAACCTATGGTCATACATTAAGTCTAAGAAAATGGAAACAACAGGCATAGCGCCATTAAAAGATGAACATAACATAATACATAATGATAATGAAACTAAAGCAAACATCCTAAACAAATACTTTGCATCAGCATTCTCAGCCCCAGGAGACAAAGACATATTTCTTAATTTGAACCAAGTAGACAACATAGAAGATTTAGTAGTACAAGAAAATGGAATTAAAAAACTATTAGCCAACACCAAACCAAATAAAGCGTCTGGACCTGATGGTATTCCAGCTAGATTACTCAAAGAACTAAGCAATGAGCTAGCCCCAGTGTTCAAAATACTCTTTCAGGCATCGCTTAACCAGGGCAGAGTACCAAAGGACTGGAAAGAAGCTAATGTCACCCCCCTATTTAAAAAAGGAGAAAAATCTGATCCAGGAAACTACAGACCAGTATCACTTACCAGCATCACATGTAAAATACTAGAACACATAATATGTAGCAACATCATAAACCACTTAGACAAACATAATGTCCTCACCCCATACCAACATGGCTTTAGGAAATATAGATCATGTGAAACCCAACTAATAGGACTAATTGATGATTTCTCAAAAGGTTTAGATAATAGTGAACAAATAGATGCTATCTTACTAGATTTTTCCAAGGCTTTTGACAAAGTTCACCACCATAGTTTGCTTAAAAAATTAAAATATTTCGGCATTAACGGTCCACTGCATCAGTGGATTAAAGATTTTCTGATAGGGAGAGAACAAACTGTAATAATAAATGGCTCTAAATCAACACCAATAACAGTAAACTCAGGTGTACCTCAAGGAACAGTCTTGGGTCCACTACTATTTTTAATTTACATAAATGATTTACCAAATTGCATTAGTTCAGGAACAAAAGTCAGATTATTTGCAGACGATTGCATAATATATAGAACAATAAAAACAAAACAAGACACAGATATTTTACAAAGAGAATTAGATGAATTACAGAAATGGGAATCAAATTGGAGCATGTCTTTCCACCCAGAAAAATGTCAGTTGTTAAGAGTAACAAAAAAACTAAAACAAATTAATTCCACTTATCTTATTCATGGCAAACCAGTAACACAGACTAAAAACTCAAAATACCTAGGTGTTATAATAAATGAAAAACTGTCATGGAATCCACATATTGATGAAACTATAAAAAAATCCAACAAAGCATTAGGGTTTATTAAAAGAAATTTCTATAAATCAAATAAGAACATAAAGCTAAAATGTTATTTAACCTTGGTTAGGCCAATAATAGAATATGCATCCACCGTGTGGGACCCCTCAACTCAAGAAAACATTAAGAAACTGGAACAAACACAAAATAGAGCAGTGAGATTCATAACAAACGAATATTCACATTTGACTAGGGTAACACCATTAGTAAAATCACTAAATTTAGAAAGCCTTCAGGACAGAAGACTCAAAAGTAAAGTAGCAATTATACATAAAACACTGAACCATAATCTTCAAATACAAAAACAAAATTTAATAAAATACTCTGAAAGACACAAAAATAAAGGCACATTCCTCGTCCCATATGCTAGGACAAATTTGTACAAATACTCCTTCTTCCCTAGTGCTATTAGAGCATGGAATGGGTTGCCTGAGCTAGCCAGAAAAACCAGTGACTTGGCAGAATTTAAGTCATTGGTTAATATGCATGACTAAATGCATGACGCGTAGGACGTAATCATCTTCTTTTTTGAAGTAACGTCTGTATTATATAAGATAAGATAAGATACAGTAAAGTTTACAATCTGGCAAGGGACGTATTCTGTATGAGGGATATGCCAAAGGCAGTCTTTTTTGGCGAGCTGAAAGGTAGCCAGTGTAGCAGAGGTGCCCCCCGTAAAAGCTTTAAAGACAATCTTAGTCATCAACTTGCCTTAAAAAACTGACATAGAAGTGGGCACCTGGCAGCAGGTGGCTTCAGAATGAGACAGCTGGAGATTTCTTACAAAACCGCAAAATACACATCTGAGACTTAGAGTAAATCCACTGCACAGGACATACTTAGATGTTAAAAAGATAATCTAAATCAACCACCATCAGGCAATGAATATGTCTGCTCTGGATGTGGCAAAGTATGTAGGTCGCAGCTGGGACTGCGTAGCCATGTGAATGACTCCACTCCTCATTAAAATTCAGCCATATTATTATTATACTGTGATTCCTTGTTTTTTATGAGGAATGTGTGGCAAAACCAATGTGAAAAACAAACTTCCCCTAAGTAGCGGGAGAAATATTTTTTTATGTAAGTTACGAGTATTTGGACCTTTTGGAAACCTCCCAGCACTTTTCATACCCCACTATTGCATTAAAGCTATTCTATAATGTTTTTAAACTGGAACTACATGTGATATCATACCAGTTTCTTTGATGGAGTAATTCCTAAATTTTGATTGCATTTAGTAAGTAAATCTAACTCGAATGTGGACATGAACAATTAGTGTATATATGTACTGTACGAAATACTTGTAAATGGAATATTTAGTTACCTACAGGTCCACATGTATTTTTTTGGCTGATAATGAGCTAATAATTGAAAAAAAAAAAAGAAATTTATGAAATCTCAATGTGAATTTAATTTAATATTATTTAACTTTCACTGGTTACTTAGTTTTTTATCAATATAATCTGCAATATGGTGGCCATAAGCCCCTGTGAAAAAAAACATAAAGTAGCGAAAATAGATGAACTGCCAAGTAGCGAGAAGTTACTGAATATACATAAAAGTAATAAAGATACTAGATACTATTGATTAAGGTTAATGGGATAGTGATTGATGTGTTCTTCGACATTTATAAAAATATAATCATGTGATCTGCATATAATTGTGTATTGTAGACATGGGTTGATGCATAATACATTGCAGAATTTAAATAAATTGCTGGTTTGAGAAACAATATTATAAATAATTGAAAAAGTAACTTGTCATAATAAGCATTTATCAGTGAATTCCTAAAACAGGCTGATACCCATAAGATGCTGGGACTACATATAGCTAGATCTAGAAAGAATAATAAAATAATAAGTAATTTTTATTATATAGCAAGGTTTGCTTACAAGGTTTATTGCAACATGTATCATAGAAACCATTAGATGATGAATTGTATGAATGACACAATTGTAGATTTTCTTGCTTACAACATGATTTTTTAGAAGAGTTACTGTGCCAATGAGTTTGTGTCATTAGTACAATGCTTGTATTATTTATTTTTGAAAATACCAACGTATTTCGGAGGATTGAATAAATTAATAAAGCACAGAGAAACTCAAACATATTTACCTTGAACACCTTAATAATATTTTAAAAACTCATAATCCAATAATATTCTTGTTATTCTTTCATAAATCCACCTTAATAAAGAATTTAAACCTTAAATCCATATTACTATAATAAATAAAATAAGGCACAAGAAAATATTATATACACTTCAATAATTAGTTTCAACTGAACTAAGTTCGCTGTGACTAATCAAATCTTTTTCCATTTATACTTTGACCTTCGTATCTTCCAGAATCCCCCATATATGAATTCCATCATTCTAGAACTGACATCACCAGGATTTGACCTCAATATCTCATTAGTCTCACTAGTAAATTTTAACAGATGGTGAATGCATGATTTGATCTTTCTTTACTTTGACTTGAACTTTCTGCAATAAGATCACAGCTAACTGCTGTATTAAATATTAATATGTGATAGTTACAGTCTCTTTTTAACATTTTTAGAAATGATTATAAATATTTTTGTTGAAAAAATTACTCTGCTGAAAGTGGACTACTTGTTAGCTTACTTGTGGTCAAAATTCCACCCTTATGATGTGCTGCTTGAAAAGGGACAAGACTGCTTTTCACTGTCTAGGTTTTGGAAGATTAAATGTCATATCTTTTATGCTATGGCTTTAATGAGGAGAATTATAGCAGCATTTTGATCAGACTTGATGCTGTACTTTCAAATATAAACCTATATAGATAGATAAAAAATATTTTCTGTTGCTTTCAATAAATAATGCCAATTCAAACTTGTTGAAAAAAAGTACATATGTGTTTGATTAAAATATTTTTTATAACTTTACAGGTTGGTGAAAGAATACGAGTTATATTAGACTGTGAAGATAATACTTTAGCATTTGAAAAAAATTATGAGTTCCTTGGTAAGTTGCTTCTTTTGTACTGTCAGGTTACCATAAAAGACAGTTCTGCTAGTTGGTGTCTTAGTTTATATATATAAATATATATATATATATATATATATATATATATATATATATATATATATATATATATATATATATATATATATATATATATATATATATATATATATTATAAAGTTGGTGTCTTAGGTTATATATATATATATATATATGTGTGTGTGTGTGTGTTTTTTTAATAATTTGATCATTGTATTCACAAATTTATTAGAGATGGTTTAGAGATGCATATTATAAGCCTTATTAAGTAAACAATTTTTTTTCCAGCCTATATAACATTATTTAAATTTGATTTTAAAAAAGCCAATGTGAAAAATAATTCCATGCATCTAATTTTATTTTAAAAATTAATAACATTTTTACATTTGGTTAAAAACAAAAAATCATCATCATGAAACTTCATTTAGCTGATGGCTTAAGAAACTTCATTCCTGTTTTGCAGTCACCCTGCTTTTTTTTTTTTTTTAGTGCATATTTCTTTACAATTCAAGAGCCAATGGCTTCCTCGCCTGTCAAATCAGAATTTTGCAAGTCAGGACCAAAAAAAAAAAATGAGACATGATTTCCTCTTCCTCTCATGGTGGGGTCACACCAAATTGAAGTTTGTTCTGAACCATGCAAAAAAAAAAAATGACAAAGGGTCAAGATAGCCTGTCCTGCACTGAACTATAAAAGCTAGTTTAGGCCTCGGTAGCTTCAACATAGAAAGGCTTATTCTATAGGATCCGTGGCTTTTTAAAAAATTTATCCCAACACTCATACCATTTTTCTTCTAATTGGGCAATGGAATGTTGTTGTTTTTTTAAACAAAATTAGGATTACTTTAATGCAACTAAAACTTATTTAAAGTAAACAAGTGAAAAACTCAGGAATAATGTTGTTAAAAAATCCTAGGTGTTCATATTCAAATATATCATAAAATTCCTTTAGTGACGTAAACCTTTTTTTTTTTAATTAAAATAAATTTGTACAAATCAAGTAAAAATATAGTACTTAAATGCTATCTAACCTTAGACCAAGGAGCTAACACCACAGCCTGTGAAAGAATATGTCTACTGAGAAGGAAAGCAAATCTTCTAGCAGAGAGGGTTAAAGTAATGACTCATTGTTCCTACTTCTCTGTGACGGTTTGACCATTCTGGGTTTGGGTCACACCACATATTGAGGTGTCAACCTTGGGAATCTTCTGGGCTAAGCAGCTAGATATTTGAATCTCCATATTCTGTCCAAGATCCTTCAACTTGAGAAAACATAAAGAGACTGTCTATCAATTAAAAATTACTCTAGTATGGCGCATCTTTCATGCAATAGCATGCTCAGTGCGCTACAGTCAAATCTCTTTTGTTGACCTGTGGGTAAAGGGATATCTTTGAAAAGGTTTCCATGTTGCCTTTTCGTGCTCAGCAAACACAACTCAGCTCAAGTCAGGATTCCTTTGATAGGTAGCCAAGAATGTATGCCTCCCAGTCACTTATCTATATGAAACCAAAAAAAAGGGAGGCTTAAGACTTTCTGTTAATAAGGCATTGTTTTTAATTTGGATGATTAACTAACGAGTGCAGTATTTCATGTGATAATTCAGAAATAGTTGCGACCTGCATATTTTGTCACATCTAACAAAGCTGCTGTCTGCCAGTCTAATTAAAATCTCTGCCCTGTTTTGGCAATTGGCTTTTCTTGGATCTCAACATTGAACAAGATTAACAACATTTGGCCAAATCACTAAATTTAAAAATACTTCATGAACAGTTAAAGGAAAATACATAAAACACTAACCATAACTTACAAAAAAATTCTTAGAAAGACAGAAGTATAAAAACATATATTTATTATTTCTTAAAATAGGACAAATTTATATGAGAACTTTCCAAGATGTTTAATGTTTATCCAGAATCAGTCAGGAAAACCAATAACTTAAAAAGATAAACTTAAAAAAACTTAATATAAACAACTACACTAAAACTTGGATATTAATAGAAACAGAAGCAAATATGAATATCTTTAATTATATATATATAAAAAAAAGAATATTGGTATACAGTAATACTGGATATTTGTTAGGTCAACATTTTTTTTTATTCCATTTTTTATCGTTAACAGGTGTAGCTTTTCGAGGTTTGCCAAATACACAACTTTACCCAGCAGTGTCAGCAGTGTACGGCAACACAGAGGTGTCTATGGTTTACCTCGGCCCTCCGTTGGATGGATGATATTTTGAATGCTCTCTTTATTTCACACCATGGCCAAGTCAAATTGAAACAAACACGTATACTATATATACAAGTGAGAGAGAAAATCTAAGACATTACATTACAGCGTGAACATGCTTGTTGAACTGGATTGTTAGTATGGTTTGGAATCATATTTCTATTTCACACTCCAGTTTTTCCATTTGATTCAAAGTTGTTTTTTGTTTTTTTTTATCTAGTTATAAACATCAAAGAATTACAGGTCTTACTTTTTATAGCAGTTCAGCATAAAAGGTAGAGAGAGGAATCTGTATATGAAAATGAATGTGCATAAAATGAGGGGAACTATTTCATTTCAATGAAAGTATTTTTTTATATATATATCATATGTTAAATCAAATGTTTTCTATGGAAAAACATAATTGTTGCAATGATAATGTGATGTGTTGCTCTACCTTGATATATCCCCCTCTAACTTGATATTTGAACATATATATATATATATAATATATACATACAGATATATTTAAAAATGATTCCTATAGCATGTATAGGAACTGCTCCCCTCCCCTTGTGTACAGTTACATCTGTTGTTATGATAATCTTTATCTGATCATGTTATGATAATATTTTGATGGCTTGATTCTAAAGAAAACTACGTCTTGCTTTATGTGTTGACAGTGCAAATGGTATGAATCCTTATTCAAGTGGTAGCGGCTGTGTTGATTCACTGATATTTAACATGTGTGCCTGTTTTTTTTTGTTTGTGGATTAGATGATAGGCTGCTCAAGATGGAAATGTATTTGTTGTTGAGTATCGAGTTTTCTCTTTTGTAGATATTTTTTTTTGTTTTGTTTTGTTGATTGCTGTGAGTTTAAGATGTATGAATTTTTTTCTTTCTTTAAAGATTTGTTACTTTGTTATTTATATGAGGACCTTATTCAAAATTAAGTTAACACTTGCTGAATGGTTTGCGTTTCCAAACAGAAATAATCAATGCCTAGATAGTGATAGAAAGTATTGAAACAGGGGCATCTATTAACATTTACCCATAGTCAGCTGTCGATGAAGTAATGTGTGCAACAACAAGCTAAGATTTGATAAAAATCCTAGAATGGCAAGCATTGAAAGATGTGCAAGTGGTCTTTCACTAAACTTCTGTGTGTTCCTTAGCTGTAATGCAATGAAAGTACTGTGATGGTTGACTGCTATTGATACATATCAGTGTTTGACTACATAACTGTGCCTCTTTGTGACTAGTATTGTTCCTACCCATTCACTCTCATTTAAACTTCTTAACTTATAGCCTGAAAAGAAGTTTAAAATTCTTTAAAAAAAAACAAGTTGAAGCAGACAGTTATTGTTTTAATCAAGATACCTTTAACGAATGCTGAAGCTCCTCCTTTGCAGCTGATGATGAGCTTAGATTTTCTGTGTTCTTGAAGACTATTGTGAAGTTTAGTTGTCATAGCTTTAAGAGTTGGTTACAGTTTTGGCACACCAAATCTAATATGACATGAGTCAACACAACTTGTTGCTGCTCGATTTTTCTTTGTCTTTTAGATATCTGTGTTCTTTGTTTCCAAAACAAAATTTACCAACACTGACATCTCAATGAGTTTATGTTATCCAGTTCATTATATATCATTAAAGATGTTTATAGTTTGAGTAAATTGTTTCATTAATGACCAATACATTGTTTTTCGTTTTCAAATTTTAACCTTTTTTTAAAAAAATAAAATGGTTATTGTTGTAAAGATAATAAAGTAATCTAAGTCAGAAGTCATGAGTAGATGTATTGGTAATAGCTGAGAACCTGTCAGAAGTTGTTTTTTTTCGGGGGCTTTATTAAAATATAAATTTTTTAAAAAGTTGTTAAAATGACTGCAAAGTCCGGTTTATTATAATGTTTTGTTATGAATGTGAAGTACAAATTTGACAATGAAGTGAGATATATCTTTTTTTTAAATTTTAAGCCTGGTTTCTAATAGGAAATTGTGTGATTTGTGATCAGATTTTTGTTCTGTTGCCACTGATACACTTTGTTATAAGAGTCAAGGAGAAAGGAACGTGAACAAAAAAAAAAAGAATATTACAACGTTACATGTTTAAATATTTTGTTTATCATCTTTTTTATTTTTTCATGTTATTTTTTTTTATTACTTAAAAACAAGAAATGATTCAACAGGAAACAATTTTTTGACATGTTTTGAACATCTGTACAAATAATACAAATAATGAAACAGGTTTTTTTTTAAAAAACTGTTTCTGGGAATTTATGATTCAAATATGTTGACATTCTTCCTTGGAAAAGTTTATTTTATGAGAACAGAAATGTTAATATTGGGTGGAAAAAAAGGGAAAGAGAGAGGCTGCGAGTCATCTTACATGGTAGCTCATATTTGTGTTTGCTATAATGATGATAATGTATTCCCTGTCACCATTCTGGCCTTTAGCAAAGTCTGTACACAGTAAATACATGTGCTTACTATGTAAGTAATATATTTAAATAAAACAGTGTAAGAATCAGGTTCATGAAGAATGGTTGGTGTTTTCATGAAAAATGCCACTACTCTACCTAATTGGGAATCAGACCCAAGACCCTCTGTTCAGCAGCCTATCACTGCTTAACCACCGTATCCAACAGTTTTAGTAGCCATATCTCTGAGTAAAAGTTGTTGTTCTTGAACCCTTAAAGCGCTGAGCTGTTTTACAATTACATACAAAATAGAATTACAATTTTGATGTTTAGAGACTAAACTACCACACGCATTTTAAGGGTTAATACTTATTGTTTCTGGTAATAAAGTTATTTTGTGACATGATTAAAGAAATAGAGAAAATTGTATATATATATAGTCTTAATGTTATTGTAATTACTATATAGTCATTGTTCACTCATGTGCTGTTCAGACTTGTGTCCTGGATAAGTAACATAACAATAGCATAGTTTTTCTCTCTCTTGTTTTTTTTTTTACATGCCTTTTTTCTTGGACTCTTTTTATCTTATCTAACATTTAGGTCGCCATAAAAAGCTAATGTCTATTTTTAGTCACTTTGGATAAAGAAAGTCATATTCTTGTGTGCTTTATAGTGTGCATTGTATTGTTTTCAGTTTAAACTTTCCAAAGAAAGCTGTTTAGTTACCTACTTCAAGCTGTCAATTGTTGGCTATTGGTGATTTGAAATGTGTGGGCAAAGCTTCAAGATTTAAAACATTCATTGCGTTTAGTCATTCTGAAAAAAACAACACTTCTTATCCTTCCATTTTTTCAAACTGAAAAACATAAGGTTAACTACTTTTGTATAGAATTTAGTGCTATGGATGATATTTTACTATACAAATAAGTAAATTTAATAAAAATTGATAAGTTATACTTAATAAATATATTAATTCAAAAGGACAATTTCTTAATTTTCTTTTTGATGTAAAAATTATGTTTCAACTGTTTAACTTATCCATTCAAGTCTTTTCAAATAGACCACATTTAGTTTTTCTTTGGGTCTTATATTCCAGGCATAGGAATTTTTTAGTTGCTCAAATTGTTTAAGGAAAGATTTGTGATGACAGTGTCAATGTATATATTTTTTAAAAAGTTTTTCAAATTAAGATTCAATTACCATACTATAATTTGAACATTTTTATTTGTGTGATTTGATAGCATGTGTTTAAGTTAATGACTAGAATAGTTAATATTTGATTGGTACTTCGATCTTTAATGATTTGATTTATATATTTGGTTTGTGTGTATAATTAGATGAAGTTGATTTTTTTTGTTTCTTCTTTTGTTGTTAAACAAGAAATAATTTGCTCATGTTCATATATATATAGTTTCAAACTAATGGAGGGGGTGTCAGCAGCCATTACATTATAAGTATTCCTTTTGTCCTATGTGATGTTTATGTATAAATATGTTCTTGAAGATTTCTTACTTACATGTGCTGTACAGTATCCGATTTGTTTGATTAATATTATTTGCGTCACAGCACATGTTCCAGTTAAAACAGATATTTCATTAAATAAAAATGAAACACGTGGTGCCACCTTTGTAATAACACATTTTTAAAAAATCATCAAGAATTTTTCAGGATGTTTTAATTAGTTAAAATATATGGTATACCGGTATATAAACACATCTTCTCTATAATTTAATTTGTTTCTTGCAATAGATCTATTTTAGTTCAATTTTTCTACTTTGCCTTTTTAACATTCTGGACTTTTGACATTTCTTCTGGCTAGCATAGAATGTGTATTAGACAATTAGTTATAGAAGCTTAAGAAAATAGCCTTATTTGATACTTGGATGACTCCTGATGACTCTTTTTGCTATCTTCACTTTTTTAAAACCAAACACAGTTCTTTGACATGTATAGAATATTCATTACCTATGAAATAAAAATAAAATGTGGCTATTTTTGGTTGCTTCACAAGGATCTCATAGAAATTACAATGTACTTGGTTGTTTTTGTTTTTTAAACACTTGATCTGACATCTTTGGTCTATCTGCTAATGAATGTTGTTGATCTGCTGAGTACTCTTGTGTGGGGATAAACAATACAGCCATAATTTCCAGCTTTACTATTTCAGCACTGGTTTAAAAGATGATGCAATGCTTGTTGTGTTTAATTATTTCTTTAATTCTGATGCTAATTTTTGTTTAATGTCTTGTCAAAAAAATATAATTTACATGTAATACTTCTTAAATTATAGAATGTTAAGCATACACTCCAAAAGTAAAAGTATTTTGCAATGGGTACAAATAGATGTGGTGTTTTTTTTTTGGTCAACATTGAGAATGCAAAGCCTGTCACTGTTGTACTGCAATTTAAACTTTCAATTCCCCTAACATACCTTGTAATATATCAGAAATTATGTCTGTATTACATGAAACTGAAAGAGTACTATTGTTTTGAGAATCTTTGCAGATTTATTTATTTACTGGTTCAATATGTTCTTTCTCTGATGGATTGTTGTGTATAATTTTGTGTACATTCAGAGAAGATGACTTGGTATGTGTGCTTTGTATTATTTCTGAACAAGGACTCTTGTTGCACAGTTGTCTTTTGTCATTCTCTTACATTTGTAATTTATTATTAAATCTGACTATGTTTCTGGCACCAGGAGTTTGGAGTTGTTTCTCTTGTGGTATAGTTACAACTCACTCTGTCTGGTATACATTTTGAACACATTATTTCTCCCACTATCCCATACTCAGATCAAGTGGAGTCTTTGCACAATTATTAATTGTTCCTAAACAAAACATGAATCTATCAAAAAGTAATCATTAAATTAATTAATTTTGTTTAATATCTTAAAAGGGAAATAAAACTTTATAGTACCAGTATTGAGACATTGCTGTAAATGTGGAGTTTCCTTAGATAAGCCTTGAATTTGTAAGTATATTTTTATTTTGCTTGTTTAATTACTGGGAATAAAATTGTTTAGGCTGACAGAATGGGATGATGTGTCTGGCTGATGATACCTGCGCAACTATTAGATAATTTTATTTTGAAACATTTTAACTATCAAACTAGAGTTTTCCAGCTCCATCAGAACTACACCAGGTCGTCGCGAAGTGGGCGACTGCTGTCAATCAAAACAAGAACGGAGCGGTACAAAAACTCGTTCGTACCTCACTCGGTCAGACTCTATCACCGCCACTCATTGATCAGGGAACATGAAATGCACCAAGATACCTGTGTGTAGTCGCTGAATGAACTCTCTATGTTGTCTGTTCTATTTATGTGTATTTTTCTGTTGTGTTGTCTTTATATGAGAAACGAGTCCTTGTAATCACAACAAATTTCCGTAAGGATCAATAAAGCAGTCTTAGTCTGCAAGTCAGGTTTTACTCTTTTACAATACACGCAAAAAGGCATTCTGAACAAAAGCATTAAAATATTTTTTTTAATTTCCCATGAAGCTATCAAAGTATCTTCTTAATACTGGTAGCCTACATAGTCATAAGCTTGCTTTTCTTCACAGCATTCTTGACTCCCAGTGCACCATAGGGCCACAACAGCACTCGGACTCTGTTCTGGGCAATCCCCCTCAGTTAGTACCATGTCCATCCTTGAATCTTGGTTTACCAATCTCCACCATGTTTGTTTTGGTCTCCCTATCTGTTCCATTCTAAGGCCTGTTTTCTACAGTGAATTTAAACTCTTAAAGTGAGACTTGATGAAACAAGTAATTTTTCGCAAGGTGATTGGTAAATAGAAGTTATTGTTTGATATCTTTAATGTGGTCTCTAATAAATAAATAGATTTATTTTTCCTTGTATCTTAATATCTAATATGATCCTATGACATAAATTATATGCATATATAATACAGACATTATTTCAAAAAAGAAAATTACCAGCCCCATGACTTAGAATTTAGGTCTATTACATATTGTCTATTAACTTTACGTACGGATAGACAGCCAGTTGCCACTTGTGTAACATTGCAAAGGAGTGTTACTAAAACCAAAGTATCTAGATCCACTCTGCATGGATCTAGATCTAAGTCTAGATCGCTCTTATGTCTCAAAACTTCATGATCACCTAAAATTCATATTCTCTATTATTTAGAGTCTATGTGTTCTTGTTTTTCTTTTTTTTGCAAATAAGCAATATCACCAGTTGATCTATTTTATGTTTTAATGAATAAATCCCTAACCACAGACCTATATCTGTGTCCCTAACCTAAGACTAAATAGAACTGCTGAAACTGTCACTAGAACTAAACACACAAAAATGGCCCCCAAGTCGAGTTCTAAAAGAAGTTCTACTAAAAGTAGTAAAAGTATACACGTTAAAAGTGAAAGTAGATCGGATAGAAACTACTTTTCACTACCTCACCCTTTTTGGATGCTTCTTATATCATTTGGCCTTTGGCTTTTAGGGGTAATTATCATATTATTATTAGAGAGATAATTAGATTTAGATTAACGAGTGTACGAATTTGACATAAAAAAAAAAAAATCTAACAAAAAAACCCCACCTTTCCTGGCTGATTCAGGCAACCCATTCCATTCTCTAATCTTATAGTGTCACTAGGGACACAAAATGATAATTTATCACCCTAATAATAACTTAATAAGGCTTGTCTTTGAGTCTTAAGATTTTTTAAAGATTAATGTATTTTACATGGCCATGCACCCCCAGCTGCAATCTACATAGTCATAGATCTATTTAATTCATAATTATAACATATTTTGCCACATGCAGGTCCAGAGCAGACATAACCATTGTCTGCCGGTGGTCGATTTAGATTCTCTTCTCCTGTCTGTCCTCGGCAGTGTATTTTCTTTTGGTCTCAAATGTATTACTTACTACTATTATATTCTGCAGACTTTTTTTAGTTTATATATTATAAGTGATCCCCAGCTGTCTCTATTTGATAATTTAGTATATATATAAATATATATTGGCCTCCTTCAGTCGTTGAATGACTATGGCTCATCTCGAACACTTTTTCATATATGGCTGTGGAGCCATATTTTGGAGAGACACTCCTGTCCACATATATTGCAGGTCAAGGTCGCTTTCACTTTAGTGGTAAAGGAGCTGGCCATTTTCCGTGTGGCATGCTTTTCTTCAAGACCTTAGGCCCATGTTTTCTCGTTTATTAATAGAAACACTATTTGATATAAACTTTTTGCATGTAAATGATGAGTGAGACTGGTGTGATTGTATAGTTTGGTTTTCTAGTTATAAAGTTTTGTTTGGTGTAATGCACAAATTGTATGACTAATTTCCTTTTATGGATAATAAAGATTATGATTATTATTATTATATATAGAATGTAATTGTATATTTTATAGAATATAAAATGTAGATGTAACTCAAAGTCTAAAGAGCAGTGTTTCCTAAACTTTTGTCCTATGTGTACCCCTTGTATAATTTGTGTAATGCTGAGTATCTCCCGCCCCACCTCATTTCAATTCATTAACCAAACATAATAAATGGATATTTAAAAAAATCAGCATTGTTAATACGGTGCATTGCGTACCCCCCTCCAATTTCTTCCCTTACCCCTGGGGGTAGGCGTACCCCACTTTGGGAAACACTGCTATAGAGTATAGATCTATTATATTCTTTGCTAGATTTAGATCTCTCTATAAAATATTTAAATAATAATAATAAAATATAGTTATGTCTTGTATACTTATAGTCTTATATTATAAGTTATGTAATATTTCATTATTTTTAGGTTTTGTATCTTTCATATCTCTTGCTATTTATTAAGTTGAAATACAACAGTCCACGTCATAAATTCATGAAAATCTATCCAGCCTACCCAACTAATCTTTACTTCCAGCTTTTCTAACACAGACACTCCATAACACTTTACATCATAATTAATGTTTTTTTTTTATTAATAATAGCAAATGATACAAAAATAAAAACCCCTTACTCATGCCATAGTCTAAGAACAGCTGACATTAAAAAAAAGGATCTAGTTTTGTCTCAACTCTTTATATACTATTTTGTTCCTATTTCTAGGCTTCAACCTTTGCTCCTCACACAATACCGGAATATCTGGGCCCTATTGGCAGATTTGGTGTCTACATGAGCCAGTTTCATAACTCACTTGTAGGATTGTAAGTATATTTAAACTGACTGAAACTTTACACTCAGTAACAAGCAATAAATCTTTATAAGTGCTACCATGTAATTAAAATTACCTTAGTAACTGTCTGTGCATAATATCAATGTTATAAGTCACTTGGCACACCTAACTGTGGCACATATATGAAACAGAGAACAATCGTGGTAGCTGATAGTATGTAGTAAATGCTACTACATCCTCAGAAGAAAAAAAAAGTTAAATAATTGATTGTAGTAGCCGTAGCAATGGAAGCATCCATATAATGAAGCCAGTGATCAGATGTGATGAGTTTATTGAACATTTTTCTCAAGATTAGGCTTCATCCTCTTCTAGCCAGCTTTTTGCTGCTGAGCTATAAGCTCTTTTGCAATCTGGGCTACGAAAGACAGTGGGCTGTTTTTTTTTTTTTCAGCTTTCCATGCTGCCATAATCATACAGATTGTTGGAGGCCTGGTGGCTGAGTGGTTAAGTGCATAGCTTCTGAATTAGATGTCCCGGGTTCAAATCCTGTTGAAGACTGGCATTTTTAATTTTGACATTAGTTGGGGAAAAGTAAAGAAAGTTGGTCATTGTGCTGGCCACAGAACACCCTCATTAATCATGGGCCACAGAAACAGATGACCTTTACATCATCTACCCTATATATTGCAAGATCTGAAAGGGGAACTTTACTTTATACAGATTGTTGGTTCTGCTAAGATTAGGCTGAGAATGGATGATGTTCCTGGGTAGTTTTATCAGACAAGAAATGGGTTTCACAAGTGTTTTTAAAGCTCCCAGCAGACTATATCATTCATACATGCTGCTTATTATAATGTCAAGTAAGGGTGTCTTAACAATCATTCATTCATTAAGGTTGTCATACATTTAAGCAAAGTTTACAAATTACAGCTGTTTAACTTGCTTACTTAGACTTGGATCTTCCTGTGCATTGGGAGGCAAGCTGTCTCCATGAGGATCTGTCACTAGCAATGTCTGAAGCCTCTTCGCCACCTTTTGTCCACTTCTCTGAGGTCCTCCATGAAAATGTGGCAGCAAGTTATTTGGGGATTTCCCTGTTTGCACTTTCCATGCATTAGCCATGGAGACTTTAAGAAAAAGAATTATGAAAAATTAATTTAGTTAACGTTTTTCATTTGTTGATTTAATAGGAAAGGTTAAAATGGAACTAATAATGTGCATGTTCATTGAAACTTTGTTTTATTTTTTTTTAAGATGTGTGATTACAGTTATTCTTCATACTTTGGAGGCTGCATATGCTGGCAAAGTTTGTCAGTAAGTAAATCTAATTTACTTCGAATTGATATTTTGATCATATATTCTATTTTAAGATGCTTTTTCAAATTTGTACACTTCCTCTGTTACGATCTAATAAT
This sequence comes from Biomphalaria sudanica, assembly GCA_036873155.1. Lineage (NCBI taxonomy): Eukaryota > Metazoa > Mollusca > Gastropoda > Planorbidae > Biomphalaria > Biomphalaria sudanica. The sequence goes on from JAZGLO010006650.1 coordinate 569,345, forward strand.
TTTTTTTGAAGATTTGTTTGCTAGCAGTGTCTAGATTATTTTTCTTCTTTGTTGTGTGTAACCTTCATTACAACTAAATGTATAATGACTTTAATGTAAGTGCTTATGCCGTTCCTAAAGTCTTCAATTCAAACATGAGTGAGAAACCTAATTACTGTCTGATGTCGGAATTTAGATTGCATGTAATGATTTTGTAAAAAAGCTTTTTTTTTCCATGAGGAAAATAAAAAAAAAATTGCACATTAATTGTTGGTTTTATTTGGCTATTGGTCTTACAACCTTCTGATAAGATATTCTAGTAAGGATGTCATGATCTGCCATTTATATTATTTTTTTTATTATTAATGATAATCTCATCAATTTCCTTAAGATTTTGTTAGCAATTTGTTGTTAATTAATGTCTGGCTGGTTAAAATCTCTCAAGATTTATATTAACCTTTAATGGTGCATTCTGTTTCTTTTACCTCAGTGACAGAGAACTGACAAGTGGAGCCACTGTGAAGTGGGTGATTTCTACATTTTTCTTTGGGTTCTCTTCCCTGACTTTACGTCTGCTGCCTTACAAACCCGACCAGAAAAGATTTGAGGAGAAAAGAAAAAAATGAAGGAAATATTTAAGACTTTCAACTTATACATTTCTTTTTCTTAAAGGCTAAAACTTAGTCTAGCTCATACTGGTCAAAGGTAAAGGACAACATGAATTTTAGTAATTGCAATATTGGTTTCCATTAGTTAGCATAATAAACAGCTCGATGAATAATACATATGAAATTAAATTTAAATAATTTCTTTCTTTTGATGAAATTTTTTTTTTTTTTCAATTACCCAGAGTTTAACTAAATCACTTTTTCTCATTCTTCTGAACACAAAGATTTTTTTCATAATCATTTTTTATTACATGTCATAATGATTTTTTAAAAATTGTTTCATTTTACTAAAGCTAAGCACTCAGTGAGATAGCTAATAAGATTTACTCATGGGCATTGACAATAAATCATTTTATTTATATGATCATAATTCATGTAAGCAGTGGATTAAATTCAACATGACCTTTCATTGCCAACAGCCCAATAGATTCAATGGGATAAGTCAATCAGCTAAACACAAAGAATGACATTTTTAACTTAACTTCAGCATCAAAGGTCACTTCTCTATATTTATGTCAGAATAAATATTGTGGTAATAGATGCATTTTAGATGGATTGTGTCACTTTTTAGAACTGTTTTGTTACTAGTAACAGAAAGTACATGCTTTGAAATAATTTCTTTGATGGTACACAGTGTAAAATTGTTCTTCTTTTCACTATATGAGAAAATGAGAAACTAGTTCCAATTTCAGGATAAAATATTTTTTTTTCTCCTATACATATTTACTATGCTGTATTTCTGATTGCTAAAAATGTCACTTGGTTGGGTCTGTTTTTTTTAAATGCTTTATAAATGTTAGTTTGTTTGCAATAAGATTTATTAAGAAACATATAATTAAACAACTCAACCTTACACATGTAATGTCAAAAGAAAATGTAGCCTAGTCTCTTTTTCATCAATAAGAATAAGTAAAATGTTCACCTTAAGTTTTCTAGGGGCCATCTCCATTTTTGTTGCTACTTTCTTGAGGCACCTCATCCTGAAAACTTTTCCAGGTAATACAACTAATCTTCAAACTATAAAAATTGTATTCAACTTGTCTATTCATTTTTTACTACTGACGATTACTAATTACTAATTAATGTATTGAAAGTGCAATTAATTAAAATTAAAAATTTTGAACATAAATCCTTTTTGTGGTCATAAACTAGAAGAGACCAGCTGTCTGAATGATGTGTGATTGTATTTGCTCAGAACATAGATTTATTTCTGTAGTAATTCATTTTGGTTGTTTATGTAAACTACTTTTTATTTGTCTATTTATATATTTACAATCCATTTGATTGTTAGTAATAGCGTGGACAAGATGGAGTAAGTTGAAACATTTCTACAATGACACATTTGCCATGAATTTATTCACTGGGTTGAAGAGGTCCTAAAAAGAAGTTCTTCCTGTGTCCACTGATATGCTAGCTTATAAATTACAACTGTTCCTTAAAAAAGATGATTATGTCTTACGTCCTAAGGCATATACTCTTGAGGCGTCAAGCCTTTCATCAATGTTTAGTCTTACTTCTGTCCTCCATTTGATGACCCATAATTTCATTGTTTCTTTTACAATGATGCCATTCCAGCTTTTTTTTTTTAAGTTGGTAAATTAATGTCATAATTTTTAGCATGGACCAAACTTAACAATATCTTTATCTATAATGTAATGAAATTCTTGATATGTACAGTGTTAACAAAACATATCAAATATATATATATTTGTAAACTGCTCATCTAGTTCTTAGTTGTAGTATTAGTATTCTTTATGTGTTTTATACGATTTGGATGTTTCTTCAGAAGTGAAGATGATTACCTCCTAGCCCAAACCTACTGCAGGCTGACAGGGAAGTGGGCAGGGTTTGAACTCAGGGCCATCAAGATGTAGCCTGAAGTGTGAAACACACTACCGGGCAGCCTTTCATATGTTGGCCAGTTTTAGAGAAGCAATGTTTGTATAAATTCTTGCACTGGATTGCTGTTGTTATTGTTGTTGTCTTTTATAATCTTTGAAATATTTTATTTTATTCAAATGAACATCATTTTCAAGTTTTTATAATAAAATATATTTAAAAAAAGTGTGTTTATTGTTAGTTGAAGATGGAAGAAACATGTGTGTTATTATGTATTTTAATTCTACAACCAGTCAGTGGTATAGTGGCTTGTTGGTGAGACTGTTTTACATGTTTCTGATGTTCCTTCAGAATGGAAGATTATTACATCCATAGACTAAACCGTCTGCAAGACGCAGGGGATAGCTGTGTGCAGGGTTAAAACCCAGGACCATTGAGACAACAGTGCTGAGCGCATACCACACGACCAGACAGCCATCCTGACAGATGAGAGGAGCCAAAGATCCCCTCCTTGCTTTAGGAAATAGCTAGTTCTTTATTATGTTGATTTAGTAAAATACTCCCCCCCCCCTCTTTTCATTTTTTCAGCCAAAAAAGGTGACTTAGAACCTGGACATCCATAATATCAGTGGCTAGATCTTAGTAATCATGGTCAACTTGTTTATTTCTGTCAATGACCAGTCTCTGCGGAGAGGATAAAAGATTTATCTGCGTTAATGAGTTCATTCAAAAGACGTTCTGCTGTGCAGTGAGCTAATGCAAACAGGGGAAGTAACATCTTTTAAAGGCTAAGGACGGACTGTGTCTTTATTCTTGGCGACAACATTTGACATTTCAGAACACTTTCATCCGGTGTCTTCCAATCAGTTCTTCAGTTGGCTGAGGAGATCCTTTTGCCACCAGGCTACTTATAGGCCTACAATTCTATCTTAAGTCCTTATCACAAATGCTTCTTCTATTTTTATCAAATGTTTTGGATGTTCCTTCAGAATTGAAGATAATCTACTCCCTTGTTCAAACATCCTGCAGGACGATGAGGGATGACAGCGGGCAGGGTATGAACCCGGGACTATCGAGACAACAGAACCACTGTCCAGCGCGCATACCGCACGACCAGGCAGCCACCATATTAACTGATACTGGTGGCTTAGCAAAATTTTATAAAACGTATTGGCTGAGTGACAGACCTGATGGCTGAGCAACAGAGTTCCAAAGTTCGAAACTTAGTTTGCACAATAATAAATTTTTTTGGGTTTCGTCAGTTCATTCGGGGTCTGTAAAGATTGGCATAGATAGGACATGAGTTCTATTAGAGACGCGGTTGCTGAACGGTAAAGCGCTTGGTTTCCAAACCGAGGTTTGGGGTTCAAACCCTGGTGAAGACATGGATTTTTAATTTCGGGATCTTCGGGCGCCTCGGAGTCCACCCAGCTCTAATGGTTACATTAGTTGGGAAAAAGTAATGGGGGTTGGTCGTTGTGCTGGCCACAGAAACAGATGGCCTTTACATCATCTGCCCTAGACCGCAAGGCCTGAAAGGGGAACTTTACTTTTTTACTTTTCTTTCTATTATAAGCTGACCACGAGAACATAACAACCTTGCAACACAATTCAATACGCACTCGGTTCTTAATAGATAAGAATCGCTGTGTTGTAATCGGGCCCGATTCATTTAATTGACGGACTGCGTATGATAAAGAAATACAAACAATCTCCGATGAGTAAAATGGACCAAAGTTTATTTCATGATCGGCTTTTTTTGTTTGTTTCCCAGCGTCCATTTGTTCAAAACACGAGTAGGCCTATACCATGGAGTATGATTTACGACACGATTGAACCTAGTTTATTTGAAAGGTAAATATGAAGTCAAAGAATTATTGAAATATTGTCTTGGGTTGATGTAGATCTAATTCCCCCGAAAAAATGCTTACAAACAGTAGCTTTTTGTTATACTTGACACTTTAGTAGGCCTATTAGGAATCTTAATAGCCGAAGTTGATAGGCACTTTTATGTATTTATATAACCTATTACGATTAATTTGTCAAATATATCTTTTTTTCGGGGGCCGGGAGGGGTGACTATATTACCTACTTTTCACTTTATTATTATTACATCATGTCCATTTTCCAGATTAATGTTTTTATTTTATCCCCCCCCCCCAAAAAAAAAAAAATAAATAAAAAAAATAATTAAATATTTATCTTGAAGTGAAGATTTGCCTATAAGTAGGCCTCCATAACAACACTTAGTGGCGTACAAAGAGGAGGGCGGATTGGGCAGCCGACCCGGGCTCCAGTTTGTAGGAGGTATCTTAATGGGTTAGAAGACAAAATAAAACACATTTTTGTCGCTAAGTTCGTTAGATTCGTTCAGATGATAAATGTAAGTACTGTATTGGATACTGGTTACTTTGTTTTGTATTGCATACTAGTGACTCTTGTATTGGATACTGGCTACTTTGGTTTGTATTAGATACTAGTGACTCTTGTATTGGATACTGCCTACTTTGGTTTGTATTGGATACTAGTGACTCTTGTATTGGATAATGGCTACTTTGTTTTGTATTGCATACTAGTGACTCTTGTATTGGATACTGGTTACTTTGTTTTGTATTGCATAGTAGTGACTCTTGTATTGGATAATGGCTACGTTGTTTTGTATTGGATAGTAGTGACTCTTGTATTGGATACTGGCTACTTTGCTTTGTATTGCATACTAGTGACTCTTGTATTGGATACTGGCTACTTTGGTTTGTATTGGATACTAGTGACTCTTGTATTGGATACTGGCTACTTTGTTTTGTATTGCATACTAGTGACTCTTGTATTGGATACTGGTTACTTTGTTTTGTATTGGATAGTAGTGACTCTTGTATTGGATACTGGCTACTTTGTTTTGTATTGGATAGTAGTGACTCTTGTATTGGATACTGGCTACTTTGTTTTGTATTGCATACTAGTGACTCTTGTATTGGATACTGGCTACTTTGTTTTGTATTGCACACTAGTGACTCTTGTATTGGATACTGGCTACTTTGGTTTGTATTGGATACTAGTGACTCTTGTATTGGATACTGGCTACTTTGTTTTGTATTGCTTACTAGTGACTCTTGTATTGGATACTGGTTACTTTGTTATGTATTGCATAGTAGTGACTCTTGTATTGGATACTGGCTACTTTGTTTTGTATTGAATACTGGTTACTTTTTTTTTCATTGGAAACAGGTTTCTTTGTTTTGTATTGATTACTGGTTACTTAGTTTTGTATTGGATACTGGTTACTTATTTTCGTCAAATCTGAATGAAAAATTATTGGTTTACATCGAGATTCAAATTCCAGCATCCCATGTTTTCTAACGTAGCCAAGCAGTTTATGCCACTCAGCATATCCAGCTTAAATGGTGATGCTTTTTTTTTTTAAACAATTTATCACGTGTTTTTCTGAAATGTTTTTTTTTTAGCTTTGACTTTTTGACTCTTTTAGAGTTTTTTTTTTAAAATCCCGACTTCTTCTCTAGTTTGAAACTATTCTAACATTCAAGCTTGTGATGTCCACGTTCTGAAATCTCTTGTTAATATGGGCGCTCTGCCACTTAACTCAAACCAAAAATCACTTGTTATGTTCAATCTAAATCCTAAACCACATCGAAGAAATAGTGCTTTAAAAAAAGTAATTAAAAAAAAACAAACAAGGCAACAGGCTCTCTGCTGTTCCTTTTTACTTTGTACATTTTTACAGTGGAGATTAAAAAAAAATATTTAAGAGATAATGATTAATTAAAGAATAATTTCCAGTCTAAGTGTCCAAATGTGTAAGGCCATTACACAGGTCAGAACCCGCACACATACACGCGAGATAACAAAACAAATCTTTTTTAGCCTACTCAAATAGGGTCAAAGTTCATGTTATCTGATTCTTAACGACAATGGCATGAGTAGACTTATCAAGGGCGTGGTCACATGTAGCGCGATGATCTTTCACCCATCCAGTTTCAGTTGTTCTCTCCTGAAGTTTTCTTACATGAAGTTCTTACAATGTATTGTGTATGTCACCAGGGGCGTTGTGGCTGAGTGGCTTCCGAAGCGAATCTCGGTGAAGATTCGGATGCTGAGTTTCAGGATTCTCAGAACGCCACTGAGTCCACCGAACTTTGACACTAATTGTGGAAAGTAAATGCGGTTGGTCGTTTTGCTGGCCACATGACACCCTCGTTAACAGCCGGCCATTGAAACAGAAGAGCTTTGCATCATATGCCCCAAACATTACAAGGTCTGAAAGGGGAACTTTACATTTTATTCCCATCATGGGCGGACTGGGTATTTAAATCGATCTTGGTAGTACCAAACATTCCGGCCTCAAATTGCGTGCATATGAAATGATGGGGTTACATTAGTTCTCGCTCTCCCTGTAAGTAAAACTTTTGATAATGAATCGAAATATTCAACTCGGGCGTAGGTTTACGAATATTATTGTATTCCTACTTGTAGGAAGACTTGTAATCTCAATGCATGCAAGCACAAACTTAATTATTTTGAATTAAGCCAACTTTATTATCACCCAACTCTGTTCAGACTAACGCGAATTTATATGACTTTACAAACTAGAAGCCTTCTGTTGTTAAAAAGTAAAAGTAAAGTTCCCCTTTCAGACCTTGCGATCTATAGGGTCATCTGTTTCTGTGGCCCACGGTTAAAGAGGGTGTCATGTGGTCAGCACAAAGGCCGACTAATGTTAGGTACCGATTAAAGCTGGATGGAATCAAGGGCGCCTTAATGATCTAGAAATTAATAATCCCTGTTTTCACCAGGATTCGATACCGGGACCCCCTTCAGTTGACCACTGCCGCGCCTCCTTTATGTTGCTTGTTATGAACAAGGGTTAAGCTCAAAGATAGTACTTTATAGAGATGTCCTTACTTATGTGATAAGTTTGTAGGCCTATTTTAAAAAATGTTAATGCGAGGGCCATTTAGAACGGTTAGTAGACCCGGATTCTTTGTAAAGAGAAAATTATACAATTGGGGGCGCGATGGCTGAGTGGTTAAGCGCTTGGCTTCTGAACCTGGGGTCCTGGGTTCGAATCTCGGTGAAGGCTGGTGTTTTGAATTTCGGATTTTTAGGGCTTTCCTGACTTTAGTTAGGGAAAGTAAAGGCGGTTGGTCGTTGTGCTGGCCACATGACACCCTGCACATTAACCGTTGGCCATAGAAACAGATGACCTTAACATCATCTGACCCATATATCGCAAGGTCTGGAAGGGGAAACTTTACTTTTTACTATTATACAATCATTTTAGCCTTACTGCGAAGTGGCTCTTTCGACGTCGGCTCACCTACCCATTTCGGGGCCCGCCCACTGGACATTTTCTCAAATGCCCGTAGAGCCAGTCCAGTCCGTCACTGTATGCCATTACACGATATTGGTGTGGTAAAAATAGTTTATTGCTTTTTAAAGTCTTTAGGATCTATCTAAAGGTAATGTTTGGAGAGCCAGTAACTGACACATTGCGACTGGGTCATAGGCTATTCAGTATTTCCTCCAAAAAATAATTTTCTTTGGCGAGCTATTTTTTGTAACAGGTGTAGAATGAGTGTGGTCTGAGTGACGTAAGAGATATTATTAACACTCTTGAATATTTCCCACTTCTCAATTATATATAGGTATGTGATTTCTGTCACGTTTCTTTGTTTGAGAAGGATCACAAAAGCAGAGTTACAACAATATATATGTGTGAGTCAGTGAGTGTGTGTGTGTGTGCATGCGTGTGTGTGTAGACAAATTGACTACAGTATAAAATGTTAAATTTGTAGCTATTTAAGCATTATCTTAATACGAATAGATTTAAATCTACATGCATTTTAGATCTAGAAAAAAAATTCTTACATAGAGGGGGCCTCTCTCTCTCTCTCTATATATATATATTTATATATATACATATATATATATATATATATATATATATATATATATATATATATATATATATATATATATTTATTCATTTATATAAACCAGGGTCGGATTTACCTATAGGTAGGCCCTAACACAAGCTATTGCTTAGAGCCCCCAAGAAATGTTTAGCACTGACATACAATATCTGGACTTATTTAAGGCATCGAAAGGCCTCCATATCTCAAATAGTTTGGGCCCTTTTAAGTTTAAATACGGCACGATATGAATGATAATGCGCAAATGGTATTATATAACAAGAATGTTTGATTGTTTCTATAGGTAGGCCTGATTGTTAAGTTTGTTTTTAATGATCTGATGCAGTAGTATCGATCTGTGGCAATTAAAAATATTCTTAGGTATATGCTGGTTTTTAAAGATGCCTTAATTTTACTTGTAATTTCTACTGGTCTCTCCAACAATTTTTTTCGGTCGATATCTCAATGTATGATATTTTAGAATAGTTTTACTGTCCTAGTCATTTATTCCCCAAAGATAATATTGTGTTATATTTTCCTTGACATTTTATCGCGGAGCAGCTGCGATGACAGTGGTTAATTGTGAACTTTTTTTTATGTTTGTGGATTGAATTGGCTGTCTTGCGTATTATTTATCCTCCATAGTTATCATCATTAAACAAACATTAAACATCATGTCACAAAAAAAATCAGACTTCAATATTTTATCTGGAGAATCAAAATGAATTCACTTGAATGGCTTGAGTTTGTGGGTAAGCAAAAGACCTTAAGTATCTATATATATATAGAATTCTCTTCATGACACCACGTAAAGGAAAGATAACTCTTTTATTTCTGCGGGAAAAAAAAAGGGGGGGGGAATAGTATACACCCGTCACTAAATAGCAGGGCCGGACCGTTTGATCGTCCAAGTGCTGAGCCGAAGGCTCTTCGAGCTCTAAGTTTGAAAAAACAACAACACCTGTTTGAGTGTCAAACAGTAAAAAAAAAAACAACCTGCGTGAACCACCGTTCTGTCTGGAAGAGACCCAAGTCAATGCAAAGCATATAAAGCATTGCTATTTCCGATGCATCTGGCACCCCGGGCGCATGGGCTAGACATGGCCGAAGGCCGAGTGCACCAGGAACCTCCGCCATTTTCCTATGTTGTACCAAGCTAACCGTGAAGGACTCGCCGTTAATATAACGGTCCCTTGTGGAACGGCGCATGGGTTATCGACAGGGCTGTAGGAGCTCTCTTTCAAATCCGCTCCGTGCAATGGGACTACTCTCGCGTTCCCTTGGACACTCCCACGGGAGTTTTGTTTTGCTATTCATTTAGCCTAACCACTTCCTCTAATGGTCGTTTCCACCCACGTGCTACGTTGAGGCAGAACAGCGTACGCGGGGCAGGGCCGGACCTAGAAGATCTATGGAAAGATCACTCTTTATTTCTGAAAGTCGGACTAGAGTTACCCCACGTTACTTTAGCGGCGAAAAAAAAAAGGTAAGAACAAGAAATTAACTCTGTCACTAAATAGCAGGGGCTGGACTCAACCGTTGTGGGACTCTACGCGAAACGGATTTCGCGGGGCCAAGTTTGAGTAGGGATACGGATAGTAAGTGAAAATTAAGAATTTGTATTAGAAAATTAATTCGTCTTTGCATTTTATTCATTCTTTACTACCTACAGAATTACTTTACGAGTCTTGCGTGTAGCGAATTAGCCATACAGTATATCATAAAAAAAAGTTATAAACGGTTTAATTTAATAATTTACGCCTAGAATTAGCGCGGGTCCTTTGAAAGTGCGGGGGCCCACTGCTGTCGCATAGGTTGCATTGGCCTAAGGCCGGCCCTACAAAATAACGGTGTATGCTACGCCGTGGGTCGACTATCATGAGATTAAAATACCATATATCAGCTTTTGCAATATTGAGTCTAAAAATACCTAGGTCTACATAGTCAGAATCTAATGCTTATAAGTTTTCCCCATCATATTAATGTCTTAAAAGTGTTTTCTTTTTATATTGGTAAACAAAAACTGAATTGTATGTGATAGGCCTATTAGATTTATCATATAATTATATAAAACTTTGAGAAATATATGAAAAATTTAGAATTTCTCTTGGGATGGCTGCCAGGTTTTCCTGATTAGAATGTTACATTGAGTTTTGTTAAAAAAAATAACTTTTCAACTTTGATTACGACTTTTCTGAATACGAGTCATTAGGAAATTGAACTTCACAGAAAACAATACATTAGTCACGCCTCTTAATTGTGCACAGACCGAACACGTAGTCAGTTCGTCTGCCAGAGCACGCTTAGTTCCCTGTAGAGATAAGCGGGATATTTAACTAAACAGTCACTCCCCCCTTCCATCCACATTTTGCATCAGTTAACTCAATCAGCCAATCAACGGCCAGCACCCAGAAGCGTCTTAGGAGTTGATCTCTCCTGCGGATTGCATAGCATATCAACACCACAGTGACATTATACAATGGGCTATGTTGCGCTAATGCGTTTCGTTTCTTTGGTTTAAAAATAGAATTAGCAAATGATTTACCAAATTATATTAGTTCAGAAACAAAAAGTCAGATTATTTGCAGACGATTGCATAATATATAGAACAATAAAAACAACATAAGATACAGATATTTTACAAAGAGAATTAGATGAATTACAGAAATGGGAATCAAATTGGAGCATGTCTTTCCACCAAGAAAAATGTCAGTTGTTAAGAGAAACAAAAAAATCAACAAAAAAAAAAAAACACATTAATTCCACTTATCTTATTCATGGTAAACCAGTAACACAGACTAAAAACGCAAAATGCCTAGGTCATGGAATCCCCATATTGATGAAACTATAAAAAAATGAAACAAAGCATTAAGGTTTATTAAAAGAAATTTCTATAAATCAAATAAGAACATAAAACAAAAATATTATTTAATCTTGGTTAGGCCAATAATAGAATATGCATCCTCTGTTTGGGACCCCTCAACTCAAGAAAACATTAAGAAACTGGAACAGACACAAACTAGAGCAGTGAGAATAATGCAAAAAACCATTTGCCCACTCGGTAAAAACATTTCCCTTGCCAGTTTGAACACTAAAAATGGAAGAAATTATCTCTGGCTTACGAAATGTAGGTCGTTGGCCTACAAACCGTTCAATGAACGAGTTGATAGAAAAAGTCTTTATTTGCTTTGTTCTTTTCAATCGAAACAATCAAGAGAAGTGATAACATTGGGACGTGTTAGGAACTGACTGTTTGCTAATGAAAAGTACATTAGTTATATTTGTCTGGGCATGTTTACTTCAAGACTCAAGACCCTACACACTAGTGAATGCCTGAGTTTGGTTAAGTAGTAGCCGATTTAGTCTTTTTATTGTAGCCTACTTATATTACTAATATAAGCTTACAGAGAGGACTTTAAAAAAAATACCTTTATGAAGAGACCACACACAGACATTATATATATATATGCCATAAGTTAACTATAGCTAATTGATATTTTATTGATTCTTGTTTATTTTTTTTCATGTACTAGAGATAATTGTGCAAATTTCAACTTGATCCGAGATTGGGTATCTGAGAAATATTGTGTACAAACTTTTACCAGACAGACTGAGATGATATAGGCTAAGCTTTATTTAAAATAAATAAATAAATTGTATGCATTATTTTTTTTTCACTTTTATTACCAAACTATCAAGCAATTCATTTTTGTCATTTTTTTTACAGGTTTATAGATCGAGAATATTAAAAAAGAAAATGTACTTAATCAGCTATGCAGTGAACTATCAGCTATAAAGTGAACAAAAGACAAAAAGGGACAGCTATTCCTTGACTGTATATCTGATGATGACTGGAATAATATCTTGTCTCTCATTGGGTTGTCAACATTATAAATCTTGCATAAAGTTTACAGCAACAAACAGACAAACTAGATCTATATTTTGACCAATATTCTCAGCTAACGTAAACAATGGCTGAGACTCTCTTTGACGGAATCTCACTCTTGTTTCAAAAATCTGCCTATAGCAACGTGACGTCATTGTAAGTAAACACGTAATCCTACACTGTTAAAAATTATTAACAATAATAAAAGTACAAATTCTCACCACAGTAAGTAGTCGAGCCAAACAATTATATACTGGGATAGACCTATTTTAACTGACAAGACGGTGGATTGTATCGACCAGATTCACGCTTTATTGACTAGTGACTAAAAAGAAAAATCTGAAATGGTCATCGACATCGCTGTACCACTATCTTACTGTATAAAAAAAACTGAAAAGAAAAAAAAAATGAAAACCTAAATATAAGCGACTATGAAAATTATCTAAAAAAACAATATAGCCTAACCCTGTTGTTATATCAACCGAGAGGATCAGGCCCTAAAGAAGATTCTAGTTAGGCCTACATGTCAGAGGGAAGTATTGTTTTCCAAGTTTAAGCTACATTCCCAAATATTCACACTATTAATTAAGAATGACTACCCGGTCATGGTCTTTTGGTATGTGCTCTAGACTGTCGTCTTGATAGTCTCGGGTTCGAGCCCTGGCCGCCGCCTTCCCCCGTCATCCTGCGGTACGTTTGGGCTAGACTATAATAATCTTCAAATCTGAAGGAACATCCAAAAGATGAAAACAAACAAACAAATAAACATCAGTAATTGGAAACAATATTCGACGTAGTGTACTAAAAAAATACAATTAGCCAAAGGTACACATGTCAAATTACATTATAAAACAATATTAACAAAAACTAGACTTTTATATTTCATTTGAAAAAAAAATTTGTAGCACAACGTTCACGAATTAAGTAATATTGGAGTTGGCAAGCATTTTTACAAAGCTTATATCAACACACACTGTTTGTCAGTCTGGTACAAAATGTGTAAACATTATTTTTCTCATTTCCCCTACTCTGATCAAATTAAAACTTGGAACATTTATACATTGTCACTGACAAAAAACACGAATCAATCAAAAAATTAACCAATTAATTAATTAATTAATTAGAGGTAATAATATATAATTTTATATATCAATTTTAAAATATTTTGCTTTTTTTGTTACATTTTCTTATCTCTAGCGAGCCATGTCGAAGTTCTATTGACCACTACAAATTTTATCAGTTCTCTCTCATACCAGCGGTAAGTTTTAGCACATGTTGCCAAACTAAGCAATTTGATACTAGGAACGACTAGTCCAGTCAAAAGCAAGCTCGATCCATCAATACTTTTTTAAATGTATATTTATCACACCTATAGGAAACTTAAAATGAAACAGATATTAGATTTATAATGAAACAAACGAAGAAACTAATTGTTGCAAACCTACATAATTACAAACATTACAGACACAGAATGAAAACAACAACAACACATAAACAAACAGCAAACAACAAAATAATTAAAGTCGGAAACAATCAAAGTAAAAAAAAAAACAACAGAAAAAAATAATAACAAACAGCCACAGTAACAAATAAATCATTGAAACAAAGTGATTACAGTACCAATCAAAACTAACTTAAAACGCTTATTTTCTATTTCAATGTCAAGGTTATTCTGACCTTACTAATGGCCGCCACTACAACCAGGAAACACAAACTGCTGAAAATTGTACGAGGACGCCCAGGTCTGCTATTGTAAGTCAACTTCATTTTCTACCATCCTCAATGAAACGGATACTTGTATCTCCTTTGACCAGTCCTGAGTTGAAAAGGCCTACGGAAAAAAAATGAAACAAAGAGAGTCAAACTTGACCAAAGATAATTTAGATGAAATAAATAGATCGGTAGCAGTGGGTCTTGGATACAAGAATGTTATCATGGTCAACTCCCCCTTCTCCAGATTCCACCCCACCCCTCGGGTCGGTATGGTGTGAAAAAAAACAGTTTTAGAGTCATTCAGTATATATAACAGTATAAGTACATACACAAAAAGCCATTTCAAAGCAGGTATATTTTTCTAAACCGGAAATACAATTTATTAACGATATCTCACTTCTCATCTCTCATCTGTCCCTTGACTTTCGCCATAGGGGTGCTGTGAAAGTTCGTGTAACAAAATCCCTCCACTTTCCCCTGGCAGCAATTGTTCCTAGCATGTTATTAAGAGAGAGGCCGGTCCATTAAGTCTTATGTTATCTTTGGACGACCCTTTCTCCAGTCTCACAAAATAAATACTAATGATAATGTAAGAATTCGATAATTTAAATTTTCAAATTCTAGTTTTCTTTTAAAACTCCAAGAAGTATTAGTCATGAAATTGGGGCGGATTGAGCCACTTAACGCCATGGCATCGGGCGGATTGAGCGATTTAATGCCATTGGATTGGGCGGATTGAGCCGCTTAACGCCATTAGATTGGTTGGATTGAGCCACTTAACGCCATGGTTTGGATTTGATTGAGCAATATATCAACTAGTGATGTGCAAAAGTTAACTAGAAAGCTAGAAACTTTTGGTTTAACTAAAAAAAAATAATTAAGGCCAATGTTTAACTAGAAAAAAAAGTTTAGTTAAAATCGTAGTTTAATTATTTTTTTTTTAGTAACTAACTAAAAAGTTTAATTAAAATTTGTAAAACTTTTCAACATGTGGTCAGGGTTGAAACGCACGTCCCTGTTTTCTGGTCATGAGATATCAATAACTTCCATTATCAAAAAAATGATGCAGTTAACAACTATTTAGTCAGTCTGCATTTGAAGAGGGTAAAGTAAGATGCTGGTAGAAGTTATGGGAGTAAATATCTGCAATTTAAAGTAGCCAAAAGCTTCTATGCAATATTATGAATGGGATTGTTCCGAATTTGTTAGTAACGTAGTGGTGTTTAATTTTTGTTTCTAGTGGGAATCTGATGAGTGAGTTAGGTCAATAGTTAGTGGTTTTAATCAATTCATTTGCGGCAAACAATATTTTTTAAACTGCAGGAACATCAAGTAGGTCTACACCCTTTTTATAGTCTTAAAACTTTTTATTGAGATCTATAGCTAGGCCTAAATAGATTTGAAAGCATTAAGGTAACCAACTCTAGAACACAAATCTTAATCCACACCCTCTCTGACCATAAAGTAAATAGATTGTGTCCAACTGATTTTAACAACCTGGTCAGCTAGAGATACACATGTAGGCCTAGTGTACTGTACGTGTGTAGGCGATAATACTGTAAGACTACCCTGCATTAAGCGTTATGCAATAGTGTTTGCTTAATGTGTAGAGGTCAGACAAGAAAATAACACACTGGCGTGGCTAGTCAAGCATGTTCGTAGATATATCTTTACACTAAAAAAATTACACACCCTCCCTACCCAGAAAATAAATAAATTTGTTCAATTTATTTAAGTTTATTTATTTAAATTTAATACGGCTACATCTGTTCAGTTGTACTGGTTGTTTGGAGCTACAAGCCAACGACAGATCATCAACACGTAGTTACTACATAATGATATTGCCACTTGATATTGACTAAATGACTTAACATAATGTATTCTGCACATTGCCACTGGCTATTGACTTAGTTGCTACATAATGACATTGCCACTGGCTATTGACTTAGTTGCTACATAATGACATTGCCACTGGCTATTGACTAAATGACTTAACATAATGTATTCTGCACATTGCCACTGGCTATTGACTTAGTTGCTACATAATGACATTGCCACTGGCTATTGACTTATTTACTTGTAGGCCTACTACATATTAACCTTGTCACTTGACGATGCTCCACTTTGATTCTGTTTTATAGAAGAAAAAAAATGTTTGCTGCGATTTTTATCTCAAGAAAATAAAGGCCTTACATTTTTGTAATTTGAATTGAATTTTATTGAACCAATCACTTTCCTGACAATCTTACTTCGCACAATCGAATCGCTACTGAATATACTGTTAAAAATATGTCCTCAGCCCCATGGATACTTTAACTCGATCGTCCAGACTATCTTACGCATGCGCGTTTGGCGCTACAGCATTTGTGGTTTATCAGATCTCCATAGAGCACACATTCGCCTTTGATTACAAAGGTCCACAGGCTGCCATTAGTAAGTTCTTTGTGAATTTTCGTTCTGTTAGTGGACCTTATGCTAAATCTGGTCAACTTCTGACCTGGAACATTAATTATTTTTTGCTCGTTGCAGTACCAAGTGCAACGGACAAATTCAGTTTCATGTGTTACTTCCAGTGCATGGTCGTTTTTTTTTCCTATTGGTAATTAATTTATTACCAACTTCAATTACTTCATTTATTATTTCATGACTTTTATTATTTTTTTAATAACCTGCTTTTCATGACTTTCATTTGACTAAAACATCATGACTATACATTTCTTCTAAAAAAATATTTTTTACAAGTTTATATTAACTCACTGTCTGTTTGGTAAAAAGTTGGTGTTTGTTATTTCTCCGACACCCTACATCGGATCAAGCTCCCTCCCTCTCCCTGCTTTTTTTTTAAATAAATGCTTTTATAAGTGATTACGACAAAATTCACCCAGATATCCCTTTCTCCCCCCCCCCCCCACCCATTTTCCCAACATGTCCAGATCGGGGATATAATCATACAGTATTGAGAAAGCTAGAAGCATGAAATAGCTCTAAACAAAAACCATTGGTAAAAATATTTCTAATCGCACAGAATTATTATTATTGTTGTTTGTCTAGAGGTATTACACATTTTATTACATGACTGATCCAAACTGATTGATACAATTACACTTCATATAAGCCTTTTTTTTAAAAAAATATTTTAAATATTTTACTTGTTATAAATTCAAAAAAACATTTTTTTTTATTTTGTCTGTGTCAATTTCATTTATGCTATGTAAAAAAAAAGCTCTCTTACAACATCTTAATATACAGGCAAGTTTTCTGAGTCTGTCTTCAACTCTCGCTTTGTATATTTAGACTTCAACAACCCAACAAGATCTCTCAGTCTGTCTTCAACTCTCGCTTTGTATATTTAGACTTCAACAACCCAACAAGATCTCTCAGTCTGTCTTCAACTCTCGCCATGTATATTTTGACTTCAACAACCCTACCAGTTCTCTCAGTCTGTCTTCAACACTTGCCTTGTATATTTAGACTTCAACAACCCAACCAGTTCTCTCAGTCTGTCTTCAACACTTGCCTTGTATATTTAGACTTCAACAACCCAACCAGTTCTCTCAGTCTGTCTTCAACACTTGCCTTGTATATTTAGACTTCAACAGCCCAACCAGTTCTCTCAGTCTGTCTTCAACTCTTGCCTTGTATATTTAGACTTCAACAACCCAACAAGATCTCTCAGTCTGTCTTCAACTCTCGCCATGTATATTTTGACTTCAACAGCCCAACCAGTTCTCTCACTCTGTCTTCAACTCTTGCCTTGTATATTTAGACTTCAACAACCCAACCAGTTCTCTCCATTTTCTATTTGTTGATATTGTTTAAGAAACGTCGACTGATGGGAAATGTATTTACTGTCCAGATAGTAATGTGAATCTATTTACTGTCCAGATAGTAATGTGAATCTATTTACTGTCCAGATAGTAATGTGAATCTATTTACTGTCCAGATAGTAATGTGAATCTATTTACTGTCCAGATAGTAATGTGAATCTATTTACTGTCCAGATAGTAATGTGAATCTATTTACTGTCCAGATAGTAATGTGAATCTATTTACTGTCCAGATAGTAATGTGAATCTATTTACTGTCCAGATAGTAATGTGAATCTATTTACTGTCCAGATAGTAATGTGAATCTATTTACTGTCCAGATAGTAATGTGAATCTATTTACTGTTTAGATATTTATAGAGAATCTATTTACTGTTTAGATATTTATAGAGAATCTATTTAATGTTTAGATATTTATAGATATTTATAAATGCTAAACATAAACTGAGAAAAGCAATAATTGAAGGGAAAAAAACATACAAAGAAAAAATTGAGAATTTCTTTGCAAAGAACAACTCAAAACAATGCTGGGAGGGATTAAAGAAAATAACAGGCTTCGCCTCAAAACGAGAACAAATTTCAGTGGCTGATGATGAGAAATTCGCCAACGAACTAAATTGTTTTTATTCTCGTTTTGACAAAGAAGATTTTGTTGATCTACACAAAGAACTTTTCAACACTGTCCAAAGGAAAACAAGAGCCCTATGTCAATTTTGTAACTGAGGATGAAGTGACCTTGTTATTTAAAAGAGCAGACGTAACAAAAGCTTCTGGACCAGACAAAATTATTGGCAAGCTGATCAATCTGTGTGCGGAGCAAATCTCTTCTATCTTCTGTCATATCTTTAACCAGTCATTGCAAACGTGCGTAATTCCACACATCTGGAAAACTTCAGAGATCATACCAGTGCCTAAGAAACCAAAAATAGATTGCTTAAATGATTTCCGCCCAGTAGCACTAACACCTATTGTTATGAAATGTTTTGAAAAATATATGCTAAAACAACTTGTAGCAAAAGTCAACAACAGCCTAGACCCTCACCAATTTGCATACAAAGCAGCTAGAGGAACTGAGGATGCCATTCTATTGCTTTTGGACCAGCTTTATAAGCATCTCGATATACCCAAAACATACGCACGAGTCCTCTTCGTAGATTTCTCCTCGGCTTTCAATACCATACAGCCACATCTAATGATAAACAAACTGAGTAACTTAAATGTAAGCCCTTACTTACAAGCATGGGTTCTAAACTTTTTAACCCAACGGCCCCAGTATGTTAAAGTCAACAACACCAAATCGTCAACTCGAGTACTATGTACGGGTGCTCCACAAGGTTGTGTACTTTCTCCTGTACTATACACTCTTTACACTAATGACATAAGAAGCATCTATGACTCAGTTAAACTCATTAAATTCGCTGATGATACTGCCATAGTCGGTCTTATTTCAGGAGACGAAACTCAGTATCGAAGCTCGATAGAAGAGTTTACAAACTGGTGAACCGACAACTTTCTAGAACTGAATGTAACAAAAACTAAAGAACTTATAATAGATTTAAAAAGAAAAAACATACTATACGTGAACTGCAAATAAACACTACATCTATAGAGCAAGTAAAGGCATATAAATATCTAGGTGTTATCATCAACAACAAGCTTTCATGGGAAGACCACCTTGGAACTCTGGCAAAGAAGGCAGCCCAACGACTCTTTTTTCTATACAAACTTAATAGCTTTAAATTAAGCAAGAAGATCCTTGAGACATTTTACCGCGCGACTATGCAGAGTCTGCTAACATACGGAATAACTTGTTGGCAAGGCAACGCCTCATCTAAACTGTTGCGACGTCTAGAAAAAATCATTAAAAAAGCATCTAAAATTACACTTACAACATTGCCACATTTAAAGGAGCTTTTTGAACAAAAGTGCCTAAGAAAAATCGAAAAAATCTTGGAAGACAACGGCCACCCGCTCCATCAGAACTACGACAGGTCGTCGCGAAGTGGGCGACTGCTGTCAATCAAAACAAGAACAGAGCGGTACAAAAACTCGTTCGTACCTCACTCGGTCAGACTCTATCACCGCCACTCATTGATCAGGGAACATGAAATGCACCAAGATACCTGTCTGTAGTCGCTGAATGAACTCTTTATGTTGTCTGTTCTATTTGTGTGTATTTTTCTGTTGTGTTGTCTTTATATGAGAAACGATTCCTTGTAATCACAACAAATTTCCGTAAGGATCAATAAAGCAGTCTTAGTCTTAGTCTTAGTCTTAGTCTTATAGAGAATCTATTTACAGTTCAGAAATTTATAGAGCTTACTGTTCAGTTATTATTGGGGAATCTATTTACTGTTCAGATATTAATGAGAAATCTATTTACTGTTCAGATATTAATGGGAGATCTATTGTTCAGATATTAATAAGAAATCTATTAACTGTTCAGATATTAATGGGAGATCTATTGTTCAGATATTAATAAGAAATCTATTAACTTTTCAGATATTAATGGGAGATCTATTGTTCAGATATTAATAAGAAATCTATTAACTGTTCAGATATTAATGGGAGATCTATTGTTCAGATATTAATAAGAAATCTATTAACTGTTCAGATATTAATGGGAGATCTATTGTTCAGATATTAATAAGAAATCTATTAACTGTTCAGATATTAATGGGAGATCTATTGTTCAGATATTAATAAGAAATCTATTAACTTTTCAGATATTAATGGGAGATCTATTGTTCAGATATTAATAAGAAATCTATTAACTGTTCAGATATTAATGGGAGATCTATTGTTCAGATATTAATAAGAAATCTATTAACTTTTCAGATATTAATGGGAGATCTATTGTTCAGATATTAATAAGAAATCTATTAACTGTTCAGATATTAATAAGAAATCTATTTACTGTTCAGATATTAATGGGAGATCTATTGTTCAGATATTAATGGGAGATCTATTGTTCAGATATTAATGGGAGATCTATTGTTCAGATATTAATGGGAGATCTATTGTTCAGATATTAATGGGAGATCTATTGTTCAGATATTAATGGGAGATCTATTGTTCAGATATTAATGGGAGATCTATTGTTCAGATATTAACGTAACACTGTTTACTTTCTGTCTCAGCTTTGATGGCCATTTTCTCAATGATCATCTACGGGATCGTCTTCTTCCCTGTGTTTGCCTGCTTGGCCCTTGGTTCAGCCTTCTCCTTCGGGCTCGGGGCAGTCTATGTCTGGATGTTTTTTATAGTCAATCTGTACAGACTCAGCGAGTGTACATTTACTTTGGTGAGTCATTTTTTAAAAAATATATTCATTTTACATTTGAAACTTAAAAAACAAAAAACGGAAAATATTATCAGACAAATTTTCCCTAAAAGTCCAAAGAAATTCAATGTGCAGAATAAATATAAATAAAAAAGGTATAACCAGTTGCTTCTTAGCCTTCTTAGAAGGATGGCTGCCTTGACGTTTAGTACGCGGTCTGGACTGTCGTCCGGTGGTCTCGATGGCCCAAGTTTCGGACCCTACCCGATGCCATCCCCTCGTCGACCAGTGGGAGGTTTGGGCTAGGATGTAATTATCTTAAACTCTGAAGGAATATATGAAACACGTAAAACATGCAGCCAACACAACGATATATCACTTGTATTTGTACCCTCACGTACAAATCATGCTCCCACTGGGGTTTTATTGAGTCCTTTTACCCACTAAAGCTGGGGTTTTATTGAGTCCTTTTACCCACTAAAGCTGGCGTTTTATTAAGTCCTTTTATCCACTAATGCTGGGGTTTTTATTAAGTCCTTTAACCCACTAAAGTTGGGGTTTATCTGGTCCTTTTATCCACTAAAGCTGGGTTTTATCTGGTCCTTTTACCCACTAACCTGGGGTTTAATCTTGTCCTTTTACCCACTAAAGCTGGGGTTTTATCCGGTCCTTTTATCCACTAAAGCTGGGATTTTATTTGGTCCTTTTATCCACTAAAGCTGGGGTTTTATCTGATCCTTTTACCCACTAAAGCTGGGGTTTTATCTGGTCCTTTCAAACACGCCTTTAAATCCCGAGTTGAACTCCCCAACCATATAAAGCTGATCAGTTGTTTGTTTGTACATTTGATTATTATGTCTCTAAGTTTATAGAGCAAACCAACTAAAATCTTGACATCTTCCATAAGTCTGATAAATAATATGCTGAAGTTGTAACCCTGTCAATAACGCCTTGAATGACAGATGGCCACGGAATTGATAAAGTGCGAGTCATACATTTTAGATCAATTTAGTAAAAATATTTCTGTACCTCAATGTGCAGGCATACATACACTTTCTATAGACATACACTTTCTATGGACATAAAACTTTCTATAGACACAGATACACTTTCTGTAGACATACATTTTCTATAGACATACACTTTCTATAGACATAGATACACTTTCTTAAGACATACACTTTCTGTAGACATACACTTTCTTAAGACATACACTTTCTAAAGTCATACACTTTCTATAGTCATACAACTCTATTTCGTAAAACCATATAGAATTCACTTTGGCGTAACTATGCTGCTCTAAGCATCAAATTATTCAAAGTAAATTAATTATGCATTCGATTGTACCATATTTTTCTTTTGGACAAAGAATACATGTAGCCGCCTTCTAGTCCCCCCCCCCCCCCCCACTACTTGCAGATATATAACGCGCTTCATTAACCTGCGCTAGTGAACATTGCCAAGAAAATAAAAGCTACCAACTAAAGAGCTCAGAAAATTTATTCTGCATGGCTAAAAAGTGCACAGAAATAGTCATAGAATTTAAAAGAAGAAGAATTTGTTAAGAATGTGTTAATCCTAAATCTTCTTACTATGAAGTACATTCGGACACACCTAAAGCTAGATCTTCTTACTATGAAGTACATTCGGACACACCTAAAGCTAGATCTTCTTACTATGAAGTACATTCGGACACACCTAAAGCTAGATCTTCTTACTATGAAGTACATTCGGACACACCTAAAGCTAGATCTTCTTACTATGAAGTACATTCGGACACACCTAAAGCTAGATCTTCTTACTATGAAGTACATTCGGACACACCTAAAGCTAAATCTTCTTACTATGAAGTACATTCGGACACACCTAAAGCTAGATCTTCTTACTATGAAGTACATTCGGACACACCTAAAGCTAGATCTTCTTACTATGAAGTACATTCGGACACACCTAAAGCTAAATCTTCTTACTATGAAGTACATTCGGACACACCTAAAGCTAGATCTTCTTACTATGAAGTACATTCGGACACACCTAAAGCTAGATCTTCTTACTATGAAGTACATTCGGACACACCTAAAGCTAAATCTTCTTACTATGAAGTACATTCGGACACACCTAAAGCTAAATCTTCTTACTATGAAGTACATTCGGACACACCTAAAGCTAGATCTTCTTACTATGAAGTACATTCGGACACACCTAAAGCTATTTCTAGTTTCACCACCATTTATGAACATCTTCATATATATTGTTCGAAAAAAAAAAAAAAGTTATGCATTCATTTCGTTTTTTTTAGTAAAAAGCATATTATTTTAAGACTAACCATATGAAACCACACTATTCATGTGTTCTATGTCAGTTAAAGTTGGCGCCTGAGCTGGTATTTAAAGCGTCTCCATGGGGCACACCTGGTTGCATGCGGCTATAGAACGAGACAGCTGTAAGTCTTTCACAAAGGCCGCGGGTTGCCGAGGACAGACGTAGACTGCGAACAGAAGATCTAATGGTTGTCTTTTTTCTAGATGTGGCAAAATATGTAGGTCACAGCTGGGTCTGCGTAGCCTCGGGAAATACTACATTCCTCATTTATCTTCGGACTCGAAGACCAGCCTTATTATTATTATTATTGTTAAAATTGCTTTTAAAAAGCAAAGGTGTATACTTTACTAGAATTCATATGTAAAAAGAACGATAACCTGTACTAAATTACAACTCTATTTGAACTATGTCAGTTACTTACCCTTGCTTCCACTATATCTCTCAGACAGGTCGAGCAGTTCTGTTTGTACGTATGCTACCAACACTGTTTTGCCTGTGTTACCTGAGCATCATGTTGCCTATACGCTTTGTTCGCGCCATTCGAAACAAAGACTACTTCCGGTCACCTATACTGAAGAAACGTCGGTCTGAAACGTTGGATGACATAAAGAACTCCTACCAAGGGAGACACGTAAGGAAACTCTTGACGAAGCCAGTAGTTCAAGCGTAAGTTGTTTCCCTTTGGTCAATTGATCGTAAGAAATCAAACAACTTTCTGAGTGAAGTCTGTCCAGGGCCGGATTTAAGAGAGAGAGCACGCGGGGCTACGGCCCAAGGTACACAACAAGAAAGGGGTTCCCAGAATAGAGAAAAAAAAATCCATCCTTCGACTGGATAGCACTTTTCTTATTTCATTTTGGTGATTAAATTTTCCCGCATTTTTACCGACAATACTTTAAATCGACAGTTGGCAACACTGCCGTGGTTATTAAGTGTTTGCTTAAAGCGTGTTCGTAATATAGAAATTGGACTTATTAAAGCTTTCGAAAAAGTGTTGGAGCCTCCACCAAAGTTCTTCCCTGGGGCCTCCGCATACTTAAATCCTGTCCTGAGTTTGTCTTATATTGAAGGACTGAAAGAAGGGATGCTTCTAGTCTTACTTTGGTTTTATAGTTATAAAAGTAGTTGAACTTTGTTATAACTATAATCAACACTAGTATTCTCTGTCCTTTTAACTACGGCATCATAATGAGTCCATAGCTCTCTTCTGTTACTAATGCCAACTTTTGTCACATCATTGTAGCCTTCAGTTAAACTAGGTTAAGCTTACTGTGGACATTGCCGAGCCCGAGTCTGCTGGTTTAGCTTTCGAGCTTCAATGACACCGTCTTTATTTTCTAGAGATTTTACTCGAGTGCAAGGGCCACTATGTCGGATTGTCCTCAACTTAACATTCTAAACAAAACTTTTCTAACATTCTAAATAAAACTTTTCTAACATTCTAAATGAAACTTTTCTAACATTCTAAATAAAACTTTTCTAACATTCTAAAAACTTCTAAAAACTTAACATTCTGAACAAAACGTTTCTAGCTTTCTTAGCATAGCTTATAAATTACAGGCGTTACTTCAAAAAAGAAGATTACATTCTACGCGTATCCCCAACTTTCTAAATAAAGCAGTCTCGATTTTCTAAACAAGGTATCCCCAACTTACTGAATAAAGCAGCCTCGATTTTCTAAACAAGGTATCCCCAACTTTCTGAATAAAGCAGCCTCGATTTTCTAAACAAGGTATCCCCAACTTTCTAAATAAAGCAGCCTCGATTTTCTAAACAAGGTATCCCCAACTTGCTAAATAAAGCAGCCTCGATTTTCTAAACAAGGTATCCCCAACTTGCTAAATAAAGCAGCCTCGATTTTCTAAACAAGGTATCCCCAACTTTCTGAATAAAGCAGCCTCGATTTTCTAAACAAGGTATCCCCAACTTTCTAAATAAAGCAGCCTCGATTTTCTAAACAAGGTATCCCCAACTTTCTGAATAAAGCAGCCTCGATTTTCTAAACAAGGTATCCCCAACTTTCTAAATAAAGCAGCCTCGATTTTCTAAACAAGGTATCCCCAACTTGCTAAATAAAGCAGCCTCGATTTTCTAAACAAGGTATCCCCAACTTGCTAAATAAAGCAGCCTCGATTTTCTAAACAAGGTATCCCCAACTTTCTGAATAAAGCAGCCTCGATTTTCTAAACAAGGTATCCCCAACTTTCTAAATAAAGCAGCCTCGATTTTCTAAACAAGGTATCCCCAACTTGCTAAATAAAGCAGCCTCGATTTTCTAAACAAGGTATCCCCAACTTTCTGAATAAAGCAGCCTCGATTTTCTAAACAAGGTATCCCCAACTTTCTAAATAAAGCAGCCTCGATTTTCTAAACAAGGTATCCCCAACTTGCTAAATAAAGCAGCCTCGATTTTCTAAACAAGGTATCCCCAACTTTCTAAATAAAGCAGCCTCGATTTTCTAAACAAGGTATCCCCAACTTGCTAAATAAAGCAGCCTCGATTTTCTAAACAAGGTATCCCCAACTTGCTAAATAAAGCAGCCTCGATTTTCTAAACAAGGTATCCCCAACTTGCTAAATAAAGCAGCCTCGATTTTCTAAACAAGGTATCCCCAACTTTCTAAATAAAGCAGCCTCGATTTTCTAAACAAGGTATCGCCAACTTGCTAAATAAAGCAGCCTCGATTTTCTAAACAAGGTATCCCCAACTTTCTAAATAAAGCAGCCTCGATTTTCTAAACAAGGTATCCCCAACTTTCTAAATAAAGCAGCCTCGATTTTCTAAACAAGGTATCGCCAACTTTCTAAATAAAGCAGCCTCGATTTTCTAAACAAGGTATCCCCAACTTTCTAAATAAAGCATCCACATTTTTTTATTGGCATTAATAATCTTATTTACGCCTTATGCCTACTGTCTACAGACCACCAGATGGATTTGCTAATAAAGCCAAGGCATTTTTCATGAGTCAAGTCCACAAGTTGGTGTACCGAAGAGAAGAGGGTATCTATATTTCATTTTCTACCTGTCTACACATTCATATCAATATCTTTGACTTTATTGACAGAGTGTAAATGTATATTCGCATTCATACCATAATTTATCAACTCTTGAGTTATAGAATTAATTGGTGTTCTTCACATGGTGGTAAAAGTCAGAAACACTAACTTGCCGACTGTTTTTGTTGCTTTCAAAGCTTCACTCGTCGAAACTGTTTTGTACATAACCTCTTCCAGCAGAGCGACATTCTTGCCATATTTCCCATCAATACTGATTGCTCTCATAATATTTTTTTAAAAATCTAAAAAATGTTCTAATGCTTGAGTAATGGGTTATTTTTTTTCCTTTCTGTCCGACTTTCCTAATACAGTAGGCCTTTGAATGAGCAAGCCATTTTAGTCTCATTATCAATTGCTCATTGCAAAGTGTTTTTTAAAATCTTTTTTTCTCATTACAATAAACAATGCCGATATTTCGTTTATTGAAGAGCAAATGTTTTCCAAACATTTTGTTAGAATAAAATAGACTTTAGGTGATCTGAAGAAGCCCTGGTTGTAAATTAAGATCACAAGTTACGTTCTGTCCTGTCGCAAGTTTTGAGAAGTCAAAAACTACCAAGGCGTTTTTATTATCGTGTAAGTAAACAGAGGTCAAAGGTTACAGTTCATCTTCTATGTTTCCAGGTTTTAGGTACTCTTCAAGACTGTTGGCTGTGATGTTTGTGGCTGCGTGTGTTGTGTACGTGGTGAGTATCAGTGAGCTCTTCTACATTTTACACCAAGAAAATTAATGGCCACGAATGAGCGCTAAAAAGCACTTAATGAATATCTGTTACTTGGTAGACATTTTGGTTTCATGTTGCCAGCAAAATCTAGAATCTTCTTAGCTTTACAAAGACGTATCTAGCACTCAATTCTATTGTAACACTCACCCTTGAAGCTAATTAGGTTTGAAACTGAAGTTTTTGTCTTGTAGATAACTAACGCATATACCCTCATTTTACAGCCAGGCACTTCAAGTCCCATACAAAATTATAAGGGCGCGTTTAATTGTTTTTACGCTTTTAAAAGAGTTTGTTGTTTCCTATAGTTCTTCTAGACCACTTGATATCATTTCTTTAATCCACATGGTGGCAATGATAGTCTGAATCTCATCAACTTTCTGTACAGACGCTAGAGCACCAAGTCGAATTTTTAATCGCCAAGACAGGATTCGAACCAGCTGTAAAAGGCAAAGCTCTTCATCGCCTACCATTTCGCCAAGACTTTATGCATAGACGTAGATTAGGTAGCGATGAAACACTGGGCCAGGAGACCCATGAGTCTGGTTGTCAATATATATGTCAGTCTAAGTTTAAATCAGTCATTTTCTTTTTGGTTAGTCTATATGTCAGGCTATGTCTCAACTAATGTGTCAGACTATGTCTCAGTCTGTGCGAGTCTGACATCTACTGACAACCAGACTGACAAATAGGTTTACACACAGATCTAGGCTGATACAGACCAGAAGATAGACAAACACTTGTAACTGCCACATTGAGTGTATATTAGACTAACACAAGAATTGAAACAAGGACTGAGACATAGACTCTATTTGTTAAAATATGTTTTCTGACCATCACCATTTTGTTTTCTTTGAATCTCAAAACAAAACGAATAAATAACAAACCACTTTTATAAAGGAACTTCATTTATAGCAGAAAAAAAAATGCACATCAACTCCATGTTCTGAGATCGATCAGATGTTTACTTCACTTCCGGGGTAAGAGGTCAGGTGTTAATGTAAACACCTGCTTAACAAACTGTCACACTCAGCGGCTGTGTAGACACCATCCTCACACAGTTTGTACACCACTTCACAGCTGAGTGTCATCCTCCGATCTCCTCGCGTCAACTGGACAATGGTCAGTATCCAGTACAAACAGACGCCTGCAAGAACGGGAAAATACTTCCACATAGTGTGCTAAAAGAAAAAAAACAACAAAAGTACAAGTACTGTCATAATTAAACAAATACACACATCATAAAACCCATCAAAAGACAAAGTAATTTATTCACTGTACAAAGTATTTGGTAGATTCCTACACACAAAAAGTTATGACAAAGCCTAATAGTACCTAATGGTCGACTAATCTTGCTTGGTGCCCCAACAGTCCAACAGACTAAGGGATAGGTAAAGGTAGACGAAGGTAAAGGTAATAGTACAACTCCCACTTGTACACTTGCTCTCTCAGACTTGTACACGTGACCTCTCACCACTTGTACACGCGATCTCTCCCACTGTACACGTGATCTCTCAAAATTATACACGTGATCTCTCCCACTTGGGGGCCGTCCATAAAGTACGTCACGCTCCAAGGGGGGGAGGGGGTGTAAGAAAGTGTGACAGTTTGTGACAGGGGGGAGGGGGGGGGTCAGGCCAAGTGTGACGTCACATTTTATATATTTTTAATAGAATCCATAATCGGAAGATTATCTAAAAGTTGACCTCACCCATTTTAAATGAAAAGGTAGCAGATATAAATTGATGTTTATTATATAATTGTCAAGTCTAATTTTTGCAATTTTTTTTCAAATTCAATTGATTGGGTTATTGTTTCAAAGAATAACTGTGACAACTGTTGACAATAGTTATTCTACTATTAAAGTCATTTAATAATCTGATAGTTCTTTTAATATTTATATTTTAAGGCAGTTTAATAGTGAAGTGCGTTTTAAGTTTTCGATTAAATTTTAATTAGTTGTTAATTAAATTTTTTTTAAAGTGTGACGTACTTTAGGGGGGGGGGGTCCCGAGATTTGTGACACTTTGTGACAGGGGGGAGGGGGGGTCAAAAATGGCCTAAAATAGCGTGACGTACTTTATGGACGGCCCCTTGTACACGTGACCTCTCCCACTTGAACACGTGATCTCTCCAAATTATACACGTGATCTCTCCCACTTGTACACGTGATCTCTCCCACTTGTACACGTGATCTCTCCCACTTGTACACGTGATCTCTCCCACTTGTACACGTGATCTCTCCAAATTATACACGTGATCTCTCCAAATTATACACGTGATCTCTCCCACTTGTACACGTGATCTCTCCCACTTGTACACGTGATCTCTCCAAATTATATACGTGATCTCTCCCACTTGTACACGTGATCTCTCCCACTTGTACACGTGATCTCTCCAAATTATACACGTGATCTCTCCCACTTGTACACGTGATCTCTCCCACTGTACACGTGATCTCTCCCACTTGTACACGTGATATCTCATACTTGTACACGTGATCTCTCCCACTTGTACACGTGATCTCTCCCACTTGTACACGTGATCTTTTCCACTTTCCGTTCTCGGATCAAGTTGAAACCTTTGCACGAGATTATTTATTGTCTACAGCAATACAAGAACCAATTTAAAAACTAAATAATTTTTTAATTAATTAGTGGTAATTACACATTTTGTTTTATAAGAAAAGGGAGAAAATTATTGGAATAATGACTGATATGCCAATGATTGTGCGGTTCTTTTCTTTACATAAGCTTTGCTTTTAGAAAAGTATTTTAAAAATATATTTTACTTGATTTACAACTTGGAGCAAGAATGTCACTGGAGAAATAGACATAACGGTCAGTCGTGAGACAACGGTCAGTCATGAGACAACGGTCAGTCGTGAGACAATGGTCACTCATTGTGTCAGAAAAAGTTTACAGTTTCAGTGACCATCCTGTGTTTGTTACTTAAAATCAAAACGTCTTGTCTTCAATCTAAATTTGAAGTAGGATGCGTTTTTTTTTTGGTTAAGTTGTCACTCTGAGCCTTCCATTTTATAGTTAGTCAACCAGTGTGCATTGTCCATCTGTCAGTCAAGTCATTAGAAATCAGGTCATTAGAAGTCAATTCATTAGAGGTCAAGTGGTAAAGTATAGTCATTAGAAGTCAAGCACTAATCCCATAACACATTTTGGCTCGTTTTATTAAATTCAAACTGTAGTTTGTATTTATTGTGATTCAATACTTTTGATTTATAAGCCTCTAGATTTCTAGGTGATGCTCATGGATAGTGAGGAGGGGGACGCCAATAAAGTTTCTTGCCCCGGGCGCACGTTTTTCTCACTACGCCCCTGTTTGGAACGTTTCTTTCAATTAGCAGGCCAGACAGTTATACTCCATTAACTAATTCCTTTTAATTAAACATAGATTTGTATTACGTAACTAACCTTCAGAATACGCTTCAAGAGCAG
This sequence comes from Biomphalaria sudanica, assembly GCA_036873155.1. NCBI lineage: Eukaryota > Metazoa > Mollusca > Gastropoda > Planorbidae > Biomphalaria > Biomphalaria sudanica. The sequence goes on from JAZGLO010006650.1 coordinate 600,021, forward strand.
CTATAGGTTTCCCAGCATGCAATGCTTCTATAGGAAATATCCGGTAGACTTAAAAAAGGAAGACTTAATAAAATAAACCTGTGTGTAGGTTTTGTTCATTTCTAAGCAACAGAAACTCTTCAAACGACACACATGTCTCTAGCACATCGACATGGTTGAATAGTTTAAAACGCCTTCTCTCTCTCACTCTCTCTCTCAGTGTGTGTGTTAACGTCTATATTTAGACGCACGTGAGTAATCTTACTGTGGGCATTAATTATCAACGGTTCACTAATTGTTCAAATCTAGACCCTATTGAGTGTAAGTGACATCATTTCCTTCAAAATGAGAATCAACATTTTTCATAGCCCAATATTTATAAAAACACAAAAAAAGGTTCAAAATGTGATGAAAAAAATCAAGGAGTAAAAACAAAGAAATACAAATGAATGACAAAATTAAATTGGCTAAACCTGGGTTTGAAATTAATTTGTAGTCTTTAATTCTGGTTGGCAAACACAGGGTTAGGCCAACTGAAAATATATTTGTCATGATACGTTGTTTCAGCTTGACAGAGCTACAGTTTCTCGATTAACTTCTTCAAACTATAAAGCAGCACTTAAAGCTCATATTCAAAATTAATTTAAAAAACAATAACAACAACAACAAAACAAACAAACAAAAACATGATCTTAAGAAACACGAAAAATAAAATCAACCTTTCTTTATGATTCGTCGAGTGGCAAGTATAGTGGCCACATAAGTTTGAAGCAATTCATGAGCCGTTTGAAGTGAATCAATCAACATAAATTAGGAGAGATCATTTGAGGACCAGCGGCCGATCGAATCGTAACATCTGGCATATGAATCCGTTAAACACATTTGATACTTGCCAGGCTTTAGTGAATTTGAAATATTTTAGGTTTTCATTAACGTAGGCTGATTAATATTCAAAATTAGTCAAACTAAAGTTTATGAAGCAACAAAGGATACTAAATAGTCTCTCAGCCGCTTACCTAATTGTGGTTAATTTGAATAAAGTGCATTGTAATAAAAATATTCGCAGTACAGGACAAAATATGCTTATAGATTATATATCATCTGTCGTCATCGATAAGTACATAGAAGTCTATTTATAAAGCGCTGGTTGTGAGTGTGTATGTGTTTCGTGTGTGTATGTTGTTCGTATTTGCATCTATATTGTTATTGTACAGTAGTTACGCTGAGGTTGTCAATTGTAGTCAAACTGAATTTCCATTTGACTGGATCAATAAAATTATCTTATCTTATCTTATCTAGTGATGGGAACTAAACGAACTTTTAAAAGTGAAACTAAAACTAGTTTTCAACTAAAATAAAGTAGTTCAACTATTAGTTTATCATGAATTTCAAAAGATAGTTAAACTAAACTAAAGAAAGTTCATTAAACTATAACAAACTTTTTTTTTGGGGGGGGGCGGGGTTGAACTAGACCTATATAGATATAATCATCCGACTGTATGCCTACGGTTCGATCTTATTCTTTTAACATTCTAGTAATATTTATCTATAATAAAATCAGTATTAAGGAATATGTTTCTTACATAAACGTTAATGCACAATAAAATAAAATGTCTCAATAAATATGTGTGCTTGTATTTTCGCATTGAATTAAAACCTTTAGAAAAGAATCGTACTCTTTTAAAAACAAATTATATTAACTTATATAACAGAAAATCTTACTTATACTGGTAAAGTTTAAAATCTCATTAAATAACATTGATTTAGAATTTCACATTTAGATCTAGTATCCAAAGAAATAGAAACGAAATTGTTGGAGTTTTTAAAACCTTTGACCTGTATAACTATTTGATAGTGTAACATACATGCGGGACTCACCATGCCGATGTGCTATTTTCTTGTCTGACCACTAAAAATACAACTAACACTATTGCATAACCGTTAAACTCGCAAGGGAAAAAAAAATGGGTGATCTCGTCATTATGGACTGCACACTCAGTACACTATATAGACCTACACGTGTACGTCTATCTGGCCAGGTTGTTAAAATCAGTCGGACACACTGTCTATTTACTTTCTGGGCAGGGAGGGTGTATAACTATTTTAGTGTAAAGATATATCTACGAACATGCTTGACTAGCCACGCCAGTGTGTTATTTTCACATTAAGCAAACACTATTGTATAATGCTTAATGCAGGGTAGTCTTACAGTATTATCGCCTACACACGTACAGTACACTAGGCCTACATGTGTATGTCTAGCTGACCAGGTTGTTAAAATCAGTTGGACACAGTCCATTTACTTTATGGTCAGAGAGGGTGTGGATTAAGATTTTTTTCTAGAGTTGGTTACCCTAATTCTTTTAGATCTATATAGGCCTAACTGTTGATTTAGACTTAATAGATCTCAATAATAAGTCTTAAGACTATAAAAAGGGTGTACTTGATGTTCCTGCAGTTAAAAAATATTGTTTGCGCAAATGAATTTATTAAAACCACTAAATATTGACCTTACTCACTCATCAGATTCCCACTAGAAACAGAAATTAAACACCGCCACGTGGCTCACAAAAAATTCGGAACAACCTCACTCATAATACTGCATAGAAGCTTTTGTCAAAAAATGTTAAACATTTTATAATACTGCTACTTTCAAGTGCAAATATTTACTCCCATAACTTCTACAAGGATCTTACTTTACCCTCTTCAAATGCAGATTGTCTAAAAAGTTGTTAACTATCATTTTTTTTTGATAACCAAAGTTATTGATATCACATGACCAGAAAACAGGGAGTGAGTTTCAACCCTGACCTCATGTTGAAAAGATGAACACATTTTAATTAAACTTTTTAGTTAGTAACTTTAAAAAAATAATTAAACTACGATTTTAACTAAACTTTTTTTTCTAGTTAAACAATGGCCTTAACTAATTTTTTTTAGTTAAACTAAAAGTTTCTAACTTTTTAGTTAACTTTTGCCCATCACTAATCTTATCTTATATGAGTAATATGGTTGACGTTTACCAATGAATGGAGTAATCCTGTGCTAGTGTTACAGTAAGCGATACACTCTTGAGCTTACACATTAGGAACGAAATTAATAAAGAAAACAATATAACAAACGGAGTTTTCATATAAATTCGCAGGCTGACCCTACGAGTCCGTTGTCAAGCGTGTTTGATTTGGTAAGCAGTTTTGGTCAAATGGAATGCTTTGAATATTTTTTAGTTCGAAAAACATGAGGGCGAATTTAAATTTTAAACAACGCTTTTCGTTATTGATATACCACTATGTCTATATTTTATAGTGGCTGTTGTTAAAATAAAGAACCATGGATGTAGTGCAGAAAAGGATTATGGGGGAGTGTCCCCGATTAGCTCAGCCTTCGGTCTCTCTCTTCTAACCCAAGTAATAGGGATGTTACAAACTTAACCTGCCTGGATCTTTCCTAAAAAGAACATTCTGTTCAGACAGACAGAGGCGAGCTTTCGTGGGAACTGAGTTCTTAAACTATTGACTCAACTCTAAAACTGTCAAATGTTTGTAAATGTTTGACATGTTTCGAATGTTGAAGATAATTTACTAAGCTGGCAGGGTTTGAACCCGGGACCATCGATAATTCTTAACGATATCAGCGCTCAAACCACTCAACCGGGCAGCCATCGAAAACTATTACAAAACGAATAATAAGCAATGAGAACAAACTTTATGCATATATATTATAGAGAGCATAACAATTTGATTGTATTCATCCAATTATATCCTTTTTGATTATATTACTTTTAGAGGCTAGAGCTCGAACTAGGTAGGAGATGCAAATGATTGTTTCGGAAATGTAATTATATGAACAGAACATTTTTTTATTCAGATTTAATCTGAAAAATAAAAAGTTTTGAGCTTAAAAAACAACAAGTCGCCTTTGCATCTATTTGCAGTACGCTACAGTCTATGATGAAATCGGATTTTGAGATCTAAACCTGACACACGGACAGACAGACTGCACAAGACCAATAGCGGCTTTTCACCTTTCGAGGGCGCTGCAAATGTAGGCCTATTCTCTATTTATTTAAGTGTTCATTGTTTGGTTTGATGTTTGTCTTCAGATAACTGTTGAGCTGGCGGCCTACTTTTACAAACTCTTCGGCAACATTCACCAAATGGTAGTCCAAGACCTAGACATCATCGGATGGGAGGAAAAACCAGGAGATGGATCTATCATCAACGCTGACAGGAGAGCTTTGCGATTTGGTTATTATGCCACCAGAACCATCAGGTGTAAGTCTTTGTTGATCTCTTTCTCTCTCTCTTATCTTATCTTTCCCTCTAGGTCTCTTTCTCTCTGTCTCTTTCCCTCTAGGTCTCTTTCTCTCTCTCTCTTTCCCTCTAGGTTTCTTTCTCTCTGTCTCTTTCCCTCTAGGTCTCTTTCTCTCTCTCTCTCTCTCTTTCCCTCTAGGTCTCTTTCTCTCTGTCTCTTTCCCTCTAGGTCTCTTTCTCTCTCTCTCTTTCCCTCTAGGTTTCTTTCTCTCTGTCTCTTTCCCTCTAGGTCTCTTTCTCTCTCTCTCTCTCTCTTTCCCTCTAGGTCTCTTTCTCTCTGTCTCTGTCTTTCTCTTTCTTTTTGTTGTTGCCGGTTGTTGACATGTAGCACCTAACTGCTGGTAGACAACTGAACCGCTGTGGGAGTATTACATTTAAACTTGTAAAAACTTGAATTGACTTGAATAACTTTTTTTTTTTGTGAACGAAACTAAATATAACTTTTATTACAATAAAGACAAATTCAACTTGAGATGAAATGAACTCAGTGTAGTGGAGACTTGAGTCATACTATCCATTGGTATTTGGAACAAATTCTAACTCCCTACAAAAACACGTCTTTTCACTCTGGCATCGAGGAGTTGTCTGGTGTCACATTAGAAACATTTCACTCTTTCTCTCTCTCTTTTTCTTTCTCTCTGTCTCTCTTTTTCTCTCTTTTTTTCTCTTTTTTTCTCACTTTCTCTCTTTTGTCTTTATCCTTCTCTATTTCTCTTCTCTCCTCGCTCTCTCTCTATTCTGTCTCTCTCTTCCCTCTTTGTTTCTTTTTCTCTCTTTATTTATTACTACATATTATAATGTGTGTGTCTGTGGTACGTTTTTTTATCCAAGTTTTTCAAGTGTGTGCTTTGAGGAACTGAGTTCCTTTTTTTTATATTTTTTACATGGATGTCCGTATTATAACACATTTAAACAAATTCGAACTATGTACGCTAATATAAAGTCTCCTTAACAATATTTTTCGCATCTGTGATCAATTCTTCCTCTCTCTCAATTAGACTGAATGTTTCTATTTGTTATTATATGTATACATACTTTTTTTTTCTTTTCATCCTTAAGTTGTTTTTTTCATCTCGTCTTTCAAAAAGTTAAAACTGGCTCTGAATTTTTTAAACATGTTGGCCTGTACCAAGTATGAAACACATAATTTCTTGTCTCCTTTTTTTCTATTTAGTTTCTCTGATGGTGGCACTTGTTCTGGCATGCACGCTCAGTTTCTTCACCATACTTCACATGATGTCATCCTTCCGGTAAGACTTCATCTTGGATTAACGGAATCTGGTATATGGGGACATAACTGACTGTGCTATTTAAAAGTTATAGAATATTACTATATAATAATATATAATAATATAATAATAATATAATAATATAATAATAATATAATAGTAATAATAATAATATAATAATAAAGTTATACACACGTGATTACAATTATCTACTTACCCTCAACGTATTCGTTTCACGTTGTGTCAGGTAATGACAAATGTCAAGTTTTTTTTTTTATTGTATAAGCAAAATGTTAACATTTCGAGAAATAACAGTAAACTTCAATTAAAATTAAAAATAGACAAGGACGTTAAAAATATTCTCTAAGCTTTCAGTCGAAGAACATTGTTTTTCCTATTATAGAAGCTTATTTTAGAGATGGTATAAATACAAGAGAAGACATTAAGTAAGTCAAAAAGTTTCAAACTTCATGTTAAGTATCATTAATCATTGCTTGATAAAGCATCACCAACATCTGTTCCTTGACGTTAGTCGACGGGGTACTGTGACAGTTTGCGTAACAAATTCAGTCCATTTTTCCTGGTCAGCAGCGGTTCTTAGCAGCATATTTAGGTAGAACCCGATCCATTCTTTCATGTTGTCCAGCCAGCTTTTCATTGCATGACTTTTTCTTCGTGCTTCCATCTACTTTACATTGAAGAATGACTTATGACAGTGAGTCATGTCTTACAATTTGACCGAACCAGCCCAGCTTTTTTTTATCTCTTTACAGCATTGAGGAGTTTTTCCTTTTTAGCCAGCCAGAGTTTTGACAAAGTCATTTTTTCCCCTGGTATCTGATACCTAGCATCTTCTGTAGCATTTATTCTAAAGCTTGGATTCTTCTTTCAGCTTTCAGTGTCCACCTTCAAAACCACATAGGAGTACACAGACCACTAATGAAAACATACAGTTTTTATTTTATTGGAAGATAATGTTGTGCTTCCAGCGTGTTCAACATTTTAGTCTTGAAGGTGGATGCCAAGATCAAGCGGGTTTTTATCTTTTAGTGATCTTCTATCACTTGACCCTAGGTACTTAACTGAGTCCTCTTCCTTTAATGTCTGGCCATTCTTCTGTTTGCACCATCGTGTATTGATATTTTTATGATTTCTACTTGAAGGAAACATGAAAAGGACCAAGATGCCTGTGTGTAGTCGCTGAATGAACTCTTTATTTTCTGTCTGTTCTATTTATGTGCATGTTTCTGTTGTGTTGTCTTTATATGAGAAAAGAAACCTTGTAATCACAACAAATTTCCATAAGGATCAATAAACAGTCTTAGTCTTAGTCTTAAACAACCATCTTCGGCATACAATTGGACATGGAGTCAACAGATTTAACTACTGATGGCTCCAGGATGTATTAGCCACACAACTCCATTGTAAGACATTGTTGAGGTTGAATACTCCAATCTCCAAAAGGAATATAGATCTAAAATAAAAAAACACATTTGTAAATACTCCAATCTCCAAAAGGAATATAGATCTAAAATAAAAAAACACATTCGTAAATACTCCAATCTCCAACAGGAATATAAATCTAAAATAAAACAAGGTTACAAAAGACATTTTGTGTGAAAACACAAACTCAAAATCGGCCCCCGAAGTGGTCCACCCAGGCAGGCTTCAATATTTTCAGAAAGAACATCCGAATGAAATTATATCAAAGACAAATGAGAGATAAGAATGGAAAAAGAGGGTTAACAGATCTTGTGTAGTGCCCCAACTGTCCAGCAGATCAAAGGATAGGTGAAAGTGAAAGTAAAGTTAGATGTGAAACTGGCCTAACTAGTTCCCTTTTCAGACCTTGTAGTCTAAAGGGCAGATGATGTCAAGTTCATTTGTTTTTGTGGCCTTCGGTTAACGAGGGTGTCATGCAGCCAGCACAACGACCAACCGCCTTTGCTTTTCCCCAACTAGTGTCAGGTTAGAGCTGAGTGGACGCCCAAAGATTCCAAAGTTAAAAATCCCATTCTTCACCAGGATTCGAGCCCGGGACCCCGGTTCTGAAGCCAAGCGCTTCACCGCTCTGCCACCGCACCTCCCCTGGCCTAGTAAGTTATATTGTGCTTCCTAATAAATAAAAATGAAAATGAAGTTTACAAGATTACTATTCGTTTTAAATTAGGTCTAACTTATAATGCATACTAATTAGCTTTTTCTCTTTAAAAAAACTGCTTGCATAACTGATTTTAAAAATTAGATTTTTCGCTTTCAGAAAAAAAAAGTAGCCGTTGCATCAGAAATTTGAATGGTCTAAAATATTGCGATGTCGGATTTTCAATATCTTTTCTAGTTTACGAGATCTAAACGGGACAGACGGACAGACATTTCGCACAAAACTAATAGCGTCTTTTCCCCTTTCGGGGGCTGCTAAAAACACATTTGTAAATACTCCAATAGGAATATAAATCTAAAATAAAAAAAGCACATTTTAAATACTCGAATCTCCAATAGGAATAAAAATGTAGGGCCTACATCTAACGTACAAAAAACACATTTGTAAACTTTATATGTTAGTTGGCCTTTATAGCCGTATTTTGTGAGTTAGTTGGCCTTTATAGTCGTATTTGTGAGTTAGTTGGCCTTTATAGTCGTATTTTGTGAGTTAGTTGGCCTTTATAGTCGTATTTTGTGAGTTAGTTGGCCTTTATAGTCGTATTTTGTGAGTTAGTTGGCCTTTATAGTCGTATTTTGTGAGTTAGTTGGCCTTTATAGTCGTATTTTGTGAGTTAGTTGGCCTTTATAGTCGTATTTTGTGAGTTAGTTGGCCTTTATAGTCGTATTTTGTGAGTTAGTTGGCCTTTATAGTCGTATTTTGTGATTTAGTTGGCCTTTATAGTCGTATTTTGTGAGTTAGTTGGCCTTTATAGTCGTATTTTGTGAGTTAGTTGGCCTTTATAGTCGTATTTTGTGAGTTAGTTGGCCTTTATAGTCGTATTTTGTGAGCTAGTTGGCCTTCTGGCTCATCTCCAGAGCTCTTTTTGTGTGAATTTAAAGTTAGAGATCTATCCTCAACATTTAATTTTGTTGTCTACAACAATTAGTCTTGGTCCACATAGAACCCGGGTAAAGGTGTCATTTTCTTTTCGTTTTGAAGAACCAGTCATTTTTCGTTAGGCACTCTTGTCTTCCAGAGTGCAAGCCAATGCCTTTTTGATGTCTGTAACAAACTAAGTAACTGAACTGACAGTACGACGTGATTTACAGGTACCAAGAATGAACTGTGAACTATAATAATGAACCTCCAACAAACTTAAAATGAATAATGAACCCAGATATCGTCCGTTGTTTTTCTTTTATAGTCTTGTTGTTAGATATTTCCAGCAGCTAAGATGATCCTTTGACATTTCCAGCAGCTAAGATGATCCTTTGACATTTCTAGCAACTAAGATGATCCTTTGACATTTCCAGCAGCTAAGATGATCCTTTGACATTTCTAGCAACTAAGATGATCCTTTGACATTTCTAGTAACTAAGATGATTCTTTGACATTTCTAGCAACTAAGATGATTCTTGACATTTCTAGCAACTAGGATGATTCTTTGACATTTCTAGCAACTAAGATGATTCTTGACATTTCTAGCAACTAAGATGATTCTTTGACATTTCTAGCAACTAAGATGATTCTTGACATTTCTAGCAACTAAGATGATTCTTGACATTTCTAGCAACTAAGATGATTCTTGACATTTCTAGCAACCAAGATGATTCTTTGACATTTCTAGCAACTAAGATGATTCTTGACGTTTCTAGCAACCAAGATGATTCTTGACATTTCTAGCAACCAAGATGATTGTTGACCCATTTTTACGTATATTCTTGTACACTTTTTTTCCCTGCTGGCCTGTGCATTTATTTACACAAATAATTTAACAAGGTCATGCCTTGAAACTTGGATGGGCACTCAAAGCACCAGATGGACTTTCTTTTCTGATCTACTCAACCCGTTTACAAGGCTCAATGTGCAGTAGAATGGCTTCACCTTCACCAACCCATGATCTGTCATCTTTCTGTCTACATTCCCCTCTGTTGTTCACTTTGACTAGGATTTATTCTTTGATGTTGTCTTCCCGTCGCTTCTTTGTCTACCCCCCCCTCTCCCCCCCCCCCCCTACAGGGAATGTTCCCTGCAGTAAGGTCTTTGCGAGCCCAGAGGAATTGTGATACGGCAATATATTTTAAGTGTGCATTTTCTGTCTGTGGCTGGCAAGTCATGGTGGGGCCCAATAGCTATCGTGATCATGTTTGAATTTCGAAGGGCTATTAATTCTTGATTGCGCCTGTTGTTTGAGTAAGACGAAATTACGGAATATATTTTAAACATTCCACAGTATTAAGGTATGAGGTGAAGAAGCCATGAAACAATTTATTATCATAGGCGTATTTTGGTAACTACATTTAAGTGATTCTAACAGTTTCAATCATTTGATTCCCTCCCAGGAACAACCTCTACGCCATGTATCGGGGAGACTTCAGTGTTATTCCGCCTCCTGAGGACATGGGTCCTGTTTCGCTGTGTGTAAGTTCACTAAGGACAGCGCTGCTGAACCTTCTTCGGCCCAGAAATCTCCAGCCAACGTGTCATTGGTCGTTTTTTTGTTTTTGTTTTTTTTGTTTTGCATTGTGCTGTGAGGCCGAGATCGCCCGCGGGCCGTTGGTTGGGCAGCACTGACTTTTTCAAATAGATAAATTATTGTTTCATTAAACTTTTTTTAAAAAAATGTTTTAAAAGAACAAATAAAACACAAGCAAGCACACACACACACACAATTCTGCACTCCACAAGACAAGAAACAAAAACAAAAAAATAGTAGTAATAAAAGAAAAGTGAATAAACCAAAAGATTATATCACAAATTATAAATATAAAAGAAAACTTACTACAAAATTTTATTGTTATATTACTTTCAGTCCATTTAATTTCACTACACACTTTCATTTAGTCATGATCTTAATGACTTGGCGATGCCTAGACATGAAAATATACTTAATGATAATCACAGTGTGAAAAGAATAACTGTGTCTCTTATACTTAACGTTATTTTAGACTTAACGTTTACCTGAGGTATTATTCATCACCGCTCCAACTTGATCTATGTTGTTTATGTGAACAACAAAGTATAACATGGACAAAAAATAATAATATAGACACCCGCACAGAACATAACGGAAGGGAAAGAAAAAAGAGACTGATGATCAAATATTACAGAGGGCTGGAAGGATCGATAGCGATAGATCTGTAGTGATCAATAAAACCATAATACTAAAAAAAAAAGTTCCATATATAGGACTCGTCCATTTTTCTATAGCCTAACAAAGCGGGTTGGGTCCACTTAAGAAAATGAATTAGGAACGTTGCCCTTGGAAACTCAAGATGGAGAGTCCTAATAACCATGAAGTTTCTTTTAAGATAATCAAATTCAACATTTAATACACGTGAAGCTCTTCTAGGAGTGGAACATTAACATACAGCAACTGTTTTTGTCTTCTGTGAAGTTGATCTTCTTCTTATCTTATATAATACAGACGTTACTTCAAAAAAGAAGATGATTACGTCCTACGCGTCATGCATTTAGTCATGCATATTAACCAATGACTTAAATTCTGCCAAGTCACTGGTTTTTCTGGCTAGCTCAGGCAACCCATTCCATGCTCTAATAGCACTAGGGAAGAAGGAGTATTTGTACAAATTTGTCCTAGCATATGGTACGAGGAATGTGCCTTTATTTTTGTGTCTTTCAGAGTATTTTATTAGATTTTGTTTTTGTATTTGAAGATTATGGTTCAGTGTTTTATGTATAATTGCTACTTTACTTTTAAGTCTTCTGTCCTGAAGGCTTTCTAAATTTAGTGATTTTACTAATGGTGTTACTCTAGTCAAATGTGAATATTCGTTTGTTATGAATCTCACTGCTCTATTTTGTGTTTGTTCCAGTTTCTTAATGTTTTCTTGAGTTGAGGGGTCCCACACGGTGGATGCATATTCTATTATTATTATTATTCTATCATTAATATCCATAATTTATGAACGCCACGTCATGTATTTTAGTGTGCATTGTTTGACTAATGTATTGTCCTTTGGAAATGTTATTTGACATACATCTACATAATGAAAAAAAAATTCTTACGTGAGGCTCGAAGCCCAAGGCTATAATACAGTGACACTCCAGTGGCATAGCATTTCATTATCAGACCACGTTGGAGTCAAAGTTGGTGGGGTCAAGGACGGTAAAGTCTAGAATGGAGGAGTCAACTGTAGTAATTAGAAACAGAGTACAAAGTTTTGGGTGAATTGTGGGTAGGAAACGTGGTCTAGAGGCTAAGTACGCTTGAACTTTTGGCTTGGCTTGGCTACCTATGAAGGGGGCTCGAGGTCCGAGCCGAGTATAGTTGTGTTTGCTGAGCGCCTAAAGGCAGCATGGAAAACGTTCTCCCTGATACCCCCCTCCCCCCACTGGTCCACAAATGAGATTGGACCATAACGCTCTGAGCATGCTTTAAACATGAAAGTAGTAGTATATAAAAGCTATTATTTATTTATTGATATACTTGTGAACCATCCTACGACCAGAAATTCCTGTTAGATGCTCGATTAGTCAGCCCGGTCAATTTAGTATGTATGAAATATAATACGCATTGTGTCTCAAATGTCAGGATCACAGGGAGCTGTATCAGCAACTTTGGACCGTATTTTAGCATCTTGCTTTAGATGAACAAACGTATTTAACAATGTTTGAAAACACAAATCCCTGTCAGTGGACAGCCAAACATGGTCCGGACTGAGTGAACGTTGTCTTGTGTTTTGTTTTGTTTAAGATCTTACCAAAAAAAAAAAAAAGTCTTTTTTACAATGTTACTATGTGGGAGCGAACGACTCCATTGGATTTCACTCACGTTTTGGTTGTTTCTTCAGAATCGAAAAATTAGTTCCCAGCGCAAACCTTTATTCAGAACGGCAGTGGTATAATGCTGTAGGTTCGAACCCGGGACCACATAGACGGCAGTCCAGGGGGGCATATCACATCACCTATTTTTAAGAGCATGTAAAAATAACTTTTTTTTGGGACTAAAAGCAGTGACTTAAAATGTTTCGCTTCTTACTACCATCAACAGACTGGAAGCATCAAGTTCGCCGGGTATCAGGTGGCTTACTTTGTTTGGGGTAAGTACACAGATATGCATGACGTCTTTCACACACTAGTCACGTGACTTTCGATCAAGATCATTTATAAAACAATATATCGCTTGCTTAGAATTTTTGAGAAAACTCAATTTTGAATGGTAAGATTTGCAACAAAATTGCAACAGCTATGTTCTTTCGTTCTTTCTCTCTCTCTCTCTCTCTCTCTCTTTTTATTGTCCTTCTCTCCGTCTGTCTGTCTGACGTGACAAATTTTGTGCATGTTCTTTCTCCCAATTCCCATTTTTTGGATCAAGTTGAAACTGCACTTTCCTAACAAAACACGTATCAATAAAAAAAAATAAAAAATTAATTAGTGGTAATTTTTGTTTATATGGAAAAAGGAAATATATATGGATGTAAATGTGCAGTTCTTTCCCTTATATATCCTTTTTTTAAAAAAGTATTTTTCATATTTTGGTTGTGCCTAGTTCAATTTCTAATATTAGCTCACAATTAATTTTCAGCCTATATCGTGACGTTTGGAATCCTGGGATTGGTGTGTATAGCTATTGGATTTATCGTGCACTTGTTTCTGTTGGAACTGACGGACTTCATTGTTCATATATTAGAGCAGGCAGGGTCAGTGAGTGTTGATATGTGGTTCATATATTAGAGCAGGCAGGGTCAGTGAGTGTTGATATGTGGTTCATATATTAGAGCAGGCAGGGTCAGTGAGTGTTGATATGTGGTTCATATATTAGAGTAGGCAGGGTCAGTGAGTGTTGATATGTGGTTCATATATTAGAGCAGGCAGGGTCATTGAGTGTTGATATGTGGTTCATATATTAGAGCAGGCTGGGTCAGTATGTGTTGATATGTGGTTCATATATTAGAGCAGGCAGGGTCAGTGAGTGTTGATATGTGGTTCATATATTAGAGCAGGCAGGGTCATTGAGTGTTAATATGTGGTTCATATATTAGAGCAGGCTGGGTCAGTATGTGTTGATATGTGGTTCATATATTAGAGCAGGCAGGGTCAGGAAGTGTTGATATGTGGTTCATATATTAGAGCAGGCAGGGTCAGGAAGTGTTGATATGTGGTTAAAATATTAGAGCAGGCAGTGTCAGGAAGTGTTGATATGTGGTTCAAATATTAGAGCAGGTAGTGTTGATGTGTTGTCCATCAGAATGTTGATGCCTGTGAGTGTAAGAGAGGTTGCTAAAAGAGAGAGAGAGAGAGAGAGAGAACTTTCAGGAAGAGAGCTAGATACTAATGTTGTTTGCTTTTACTGTTTCTGATGTTTCTTGACATTGAAAGTTTATTACATTCTAGACAAAACCCACAGTAGGAGGAAGGCTAAGGGCGGGACTTGAACCCGGGACCACCGTAACAACAATCCAGATCGCATACGAACAGGCAACCATCCTGACAGTGACACAGGAATATCTCACATTCAATGTTATGCTTCATGCTATTTTAGCATTTGTCTTCCACTCATTTCAGACGCATCATGGCACTGTGTACCGTGTGGGTTACCTCAGTTTACATCAGGACTGTTTGATTCCTTTGATGCAGACACTTCTAACCCATACAATATCCTAAACACCATCCCAAACAAACTCACCAACCACTAGCCAGATCCACTCCTGTTAAACCTAAATCTACTAAAATTAATACAACAGCCTCACTAAACAAACCTACTAAAGAAGTAATACCAAAATACCTTAAAACCTTAGTAATAAATTTTCAAAGCATTAGGAACAAAACAGCAGACTTAGAAATTTTATTAGAATGTGAGAAACCAGACATAATTGCAGGAACAGAAACTTGGCTACATCCTGAAATTTATAATGCAGAAATTTTCAATAGTGATTATGAAATTTTTAGAAAAGATAGGGCTGATAATCATGAAGGAGTTCTTCTAGCAATAAAAAACACTCTTATAGCAGAAGAAATTACCTTACCTAACTTAAAAAATATAGAATCAACATTTTGTAAAATTAATACAACCTCAACATCCCTTATAATAGGCAGCATTTACAGACCACCAAATTCTAGTTTAGAATACATGCAGGAACTATGTAATCAGATTACTACACTTAAAGAGACAAATAAAATGCAGTTTTTTGGATTATGGGTGATTTCAACCTACCTGATATAAATTGGAAAACACTAACCATAGATAAACACCAAAACCTTAAGGACATAAATGAGCTTTTCATAGAAACTTTACACAACCTAAGTTTAGATCAAATCATTAAAAAGCCAACTAAATTAAACAACACATTAGATCTCTTCTTAACCAACAGACCTGGATTAGTAGTTGATTATGATATTATCCCTGGTCTATCAGACCATGAGATCATAAAAATACACAGTCAGATAAAAGCAGTAGCCAATTCAAAACCCAAAAGAAAAATCTTACTCTGGAATAAATGTAACCTAACACAACTACACCAAGCTGCATTAAACTTTCAACAAACATTCTTATTAGAAAAAGACATTAACCAACCAGTCGATGACCTCTGGAAGTTCATTAAAAACCATCTTAAAAGCATTATAGAAAATCATATACCAACTAAATACATATTAAACAAAATAAATAAATGCTGGTTTAATAATAGACTAAAGAAGCTTTGTAAACAGAAGGAAAACCTATATCGAAAATTTAAAGAAACTAAGGCAGAAAGAGTTTACAAAAAGTATATAAAAATTAAACACTTAGCCCAAAAAGTAAGCAGACAGCTGCAGAGTGAATACATAAACAATGTAATATCTAAAGATAACAACAAAAACCTATGGTCATACATTAAGTCTAGGAAAATGGAAACAACAGGCATAGCGCCATTAAAAGATGAACATAACATAATACATAATGATAATGAAACTAAAGCAAACATCCTAAACAAATACTTTGCATCAGCATTCTCAGCCCCAGGAGACAAAGACATATTACTGAATTTGAACCAAGTAGACAACATAGAAGATATAGTAGTACAAGAAAATGGAATTCAAAAACTATTAGCCAACACCAAACCAAATAAAGCGTCTGGACCTGATGGTATTCCAGGTAGATTACTCAAAGAACTAAGCAATGAGCTAGCCCCAGTGTTCAAAATACTCTTTCAGGCTTTACTTAACCAGGGCAGAGTACCAAAGGACCGGAAAGAAGCTAATGTCACCCCCCCCCCCTATTTAAAAAAGGAAAAAAATCTGACCCAGGAAACTACAGACCAGTATCACTTACCAGCATCACATGTAAAATCCTAGAACACATAATATGTAGCAACATCATAAACTACTTAGACAAACAAAATGTCCTCACACCATACCAACATGGCTTTAGGAAATATAGATCATGTGAAACACAGCTAATAGGACAAATTGATGATTTTTCTAAAGGTTTAGATAATAGTGAACAATAGATGCTATCTTACTAGATTTTTCTAAGGCTTTTGACAAAGTTCACCATCATAGTTTGCTTAAAAAAATAAAATATTTTGGCATTAATGGTCCACTGCATCAGTGGATTAAAGATTTTCTGATAGGGAGAGAACAAACTGTAATAATAAATGGCTCTAAATCAACACCGATAACAGTAAACTCAGGTGTACCTCAAGGAACAGTCTTTTGACCACTGCTATTTTTAATGTACATAAATGATTAACCCAATTGCATTACTTCAGGAACAAAAGTCAGATTATTTGCAAACGACTGCATAATATATAGAACAATAAAAACAACACAAGACACAGATATTTTACAAAGAGAATTAGATGAATTACAGAAATGGGAATCAAATTGGAGCATGTCTTTCCACCCAGAAAAATGTCAGTTGTTAAGAGCAACAAAAAAAAACTAAAACTAATTAATTCCACTTATCTTATTCATGGCAAACCAGTAACACAGACTAAAAACGCAAAATACCTAGGTGTTGAAATAAATGAAAAACTGTCATGGAATCCACATATTGATGAAACTATAAAAAAATCAAACAAATCATTAGGATTTATTAAAAGAAATTTCTTTAAATCAAATAAGAACATGAAACTAAAATGTTATTTAACCTTGGTTAGGCCAATAATAGAATATGCATCCTCCGTTTGGGACCCCTCAACTCAAGAAAACATTAAGAAACTGGAACAGACACAAAATAGAGCAGTGAGATTCATAACAAATGAATATTCACATTTAACTAGAGTAACACCTATAGTAAAATCACTAAATTTAGAAAGCCTTCAGGACAGAAGACTCAAAAGTAAAGTAGCAATTATACATAAAACACTGAACCATAATCTTCAAATACAAAATCAAAATTTAATAAAATACTCTGAAAGACACAAAGATAAAGGCACATTCCTCATCCCATATGCTAGGACAAATTTGTACAAATACTCCTTCTTCCCTAATGCTATTAAAGCATGGAATGGGTTGCCTGAGCTAGCCAGGAAAGCCAGTGACTTGGCAGAATTTAAGTCATTGGTTAATATGCATGACTAAATGCAGGACGCGTAGGACGTAATCATCTTCTTTTTTGAAGTAACGTCTGTATTATATAAGATAAGATAAGATCTTCCACCACAGGCCCAGTCTTGGCATAGCCGTTTTCATGATGATTGCCCAGTGGCTGTTGGCCAGGTTTATATTTCTACAAGATAAGGGACAACACTTAAGACTGGACAACAGGTGATATATTATAGATTAAAGTACCCATGTCTTGTTATATGTCTTTAGAGTCCTAATAATCATATTTACCATAGTTCTGTATTATATACGCTTATTTGTGAACTGTTATAAATTGAGTTAAATAAAGTAAAGAAATAGAGTTTGTGTGTATATAAAATGGGAAAAGCAAGGAGGTGCTAAATTTAAAACAAGCTAATTATTTAAAAAAAGTATTTATATAGCGGTATCAGTTATTTAAGGGGATTAAACCCAACATATTTAGCCATAGCTTTGAATACTAATGATTAGTTTCCCTTGTTGGTTATCAAACAAAACAATTAATTACCAGAAATTAATTGACTAATTGGTTACATATTTTTTTTATTGATTTATGTCTTGAAGTCGAGAAGGGGTGTCGAGGCAATATCCTGTACACACTTTTTACCAGACAGACAGACAGAATGGGTTGATATAAGCTTGGTACAAAAAAAGAATCAATTATTTATCAATTTTCTCTCATGTTTTTGTTTGTTTGTTCTTTCTGCAGACGTTTTTATTTCGTGTTTACCTACTTCTTTTTCTTCTTCAACATCTTCATTGGGCTGGTCTCTTGTCTCATGAGAATCCTGAAAGCTATCGGCGTGGGGATGCTCTTTTTAGGGCGCCTGGATAACAGCACCCTGCCTCGGAAGTTTGAGTTCTTTGACCCAGGTAAGGTTCTGTGTCATCTCGCCAAAGTTCACAAAGTGGAACGAAGTTGTTTTTTTTAACTTAGTAATACACATGTGTAGAAATCCTGGCACGTGAAGTCACGTGATTTCTTATCATTCGATTAGGACAAAATAAAAACACCGGAAGTAAAAGGTAAAATGTTCAATCTGCATACTGCACTTAAAAAAAATAATTATATATATTGTGGCCCTCCTTCTGTCTTGTTGAAGGAGCTCTGTCAGGGTGTAACACTGTCTGCTGCAAGGTGCCTAGGGGTCGCGGGGTTGTGTTTTCTTCTGGGTTGACTCCCGAAGCTTTTTCCATTTTCTGGGTATAGCTGCATGGCAGCAGAGATTTGAATCCAGAGTTTTCCTTCAATATAGTTGGGTAGCCAGCCAAGGCTAACGAGCCCCTCCCTCCCTCCTCTCTCCCGAAGCTTTCTGCGCCAGTTCCTACTCTATTTTACCCTTCTCCTGATACTAATTCCTCTGGACCAGATATTTGAACCACACGTGAAGGCCAGGAACTGAGCTGGTTGTCAGAGGCTATTTGATACTCATGCCATAGAAAGCATTATATAGGTAGTTCAGTGCTAATATCCATTACCTATTCTAGCAACAACCACCTAACAATAGGCATACTGTACATGCACTTATATGTTTATTTAATACATATATTAAGTGCGATTATTATTATTATTTTAAGGAGAAAATGTCCCAGTGATAAATGATGGCAGTGATAAAAAGCTGATGAAAGAAATGCAATTTGTTTTTTTTCAATTTGTTTTTCATCTTGATATCCCTTCTTACATAGGTTGCACTTTGCCGCTAACATAGCCTTAGCTCCACTTTAGCTCCTATATCTTAACTCCACTTTTAACTACTACCTTAAATCCACGACCATGATTCCCCTAACTTAGCTGTAGTCTTCCCCTCGAGACACCTCTTTTTCCACTGACCAAGTTGTACTTTTCTATTTAGTGGAAGCACCAGATGAAACTGATGATTCATGAGAAATTGGCTTCGGTTATTTTGTGCGTGTGTGTTTAAGCATATGATACACTCAATACTTGCATTTTGTTATATTATGTTATTTAGATACTCGAGTTATCTCATACCCCTTAATACAAGTCCTGTTATGATTAAATTACGTTTTATTTTCGGTATTAACAATATTGATTATTTTCTTTACCATATTTCACATTGCAGGTTTCGCAGCGTACCAGGGTTTCATACACATGGAGGCGGCGCACACACACCCAGTAGTGAATGTATTCATACGTTTGCTGGCTTCTGAGAGCAGAAAGAGAAAGAGAGACAACTTGGAACTGAAAGAGATGAGAACTGATTTAAAAAATGGTAGCCCAGGTGATTATAATGTATATGCTAAATCTGGCTTGTTAAATTTATTTGCTAAATCTGGCTTGTTTAATTTATCTGTTACTGGTTTGTTAAATTTGACTTGTTTTATTTATTCGCTTAATTTGGCTTGTAAATCTGACTTGTTTAATAATTGATTAGCTTGTTTGGTTTCATCATTTTCAATCTTCCCCTTCGAACACACAATGTCAAGTATGCTTATCCAACTCGTCGTTTGCCTGACTGTTCAAAATTACTGTCCTTACCCTTTTACTTAGTTATCTGATGACCTAGAACAGCGGTTCTCAACCTGTGGTCCGCGGCCCACTAGTGGTCCGCGGACATTTGCCTGGTGGTCCGCGAGCAAAACCCGAATTGCATGCTTTTAAAAAATAAAAAATATGAAAAATAATAGAATTAAAGACATGAAAAAGAATATATGAAGTCAGTTTTAAAATTATTGATTTTAAATCGCTAGATGTAGATAGCGCAAAAGTGCGTTTCGATTTTATGTTTACTCTAAGTTTTAGTTACACCGGAAATCAGATGGGCCCTGGCGTCTTCCCGTTTATATTGACATTCAAAAATACGCTTTTTTATTTGAAAACTAATCAAAATAATTAAATTGATTGAACACATGGATACATTTTTAATAAAGAAAGCAATCGAACATAAGGACAACGATGATGATTTCTCTGACTCATCTTCACAACCTGAGTGTGAATCAAATGCAGTTCCGGAGAAAAAAAGACGAACTCCCATACGACGGTATGATGAAAAGTATTTGCGCTTTGGGTTTATATGCGTCTTAGTAAAAAATCAACCCAGACCACAGTGTGTAAAATGTTCACAAATTCTTGCAAATGAAGCGATGAAACCTGCGGGAAACCTCCGAAGACATCTTAAAACGAATCATACTGACTGCTCGGAGAAACCATTGGAATATTTTATGCGCAAGAAACATTCACTTGGTATTTAGAAGTCTTGCATACTCCAAGCAACTAAAGTCAATGAGAAGGCTTTAAGAGCATCATTTTTAGTGGCTATCCGAGTTGCACAGGCCAAAAAGCCTCACACAATTGCAGAAACTCTGATAATGCCTGATTCTATAGATATGTGTCGAGAGATGTTTGGTGATGCCTTGGCAAGTAAACTGAAAACAATTCCACTTTCAAACGACACAATTCAACGACGTATAGCTTTGGCGGCAGCTGACGTTGAAGAACAGTTGATTTCAAGGCTGCAAGATTCTAAACAATTTGCTATTCAATTGGACGAATCAACGGATGTTTCCGGCCAGGCACAATTAATGGCTTATGTCAGATATATCTGGATGGATGAAGTTGAAGAAGATTTTTTGTTTTGTAAAGCTTGTCCAGGTCACACAACAAGTGCAGAACTTTTTGCTATCCTTGATAATTTTATGGCATCCAATGGCATCGAATGGTCCTGGTGTATCGGAGTGTGCACGGATGGTGCTGCAGCAATGACTGGAAAACGAACAGGCTTGTGGGAACGTGCGCGTTCTAATGTGCCAACTGCCACATTTACGCACTGTATGATTCATTGGGAAAGTCTTGCGAGTAAAAGAATGAACGCGGGCTTGAAATCTATTTTTGATCAGGCCATAAAAATTGTTAATTTTATCAAGGCTCATCCATTGAATTCTCGTCTCTTTGCTTCATTATGTTCAAATATGGATTTTGATCATGAGCAGTTACTGATGCACACTGAAGTTCGCTGGTTATCAAGGGGAAAAGTGTTTAACAGACTGTTTGAATTACGTGATGCTGTGCGAGAGTTTCTTGTTAGTAAAAATTCACAGCTTGTTGTTCATTTGAATGAAAATTCATGGGTTGCTGTTCTGGCTTACTTGGCCGACATTTTTGAACAGCTGAATAAACTCAATTCATCTCTGCAAGGGAAGCACACAAACTTAATTACCCTCAGTGATAAAGTGTCTGCTTTTACGAAAAAACTTGCTCTGTGGAAGACAAATTATTTCAGGGTAACTTTGAAATGTTTGATCAATTGCATGAATTAACCGAGAAACCAGAAAATGCTGAAATCAACAAGCCCGAGTTGGTGAAATTGATTTCTGAGCATGTTCAATCATTGCTGGATCAATTTAACTTCTACTTTGGTGATTTGAACGTTGAGAGTTTTTCGTGGGTTTCCAGTCCGTTTCTTGCACACATTGATTCATTAAATTTACCACCATCGGAATTAAACCAATTCAGTGAACTGACCAGTGATACTACGTTGAAGATGATGCATCCGAGAGTGAGCTTGATGAAGTTTTGGACACAAGCTTCGCATGAGTATCCAGAACTGTCTCAGAAAGCTTTCAAAATAATTTTACCCTTTGCAACATCATATCTTTGTGAATGTGGATTTTCTGCACTGGTTACAATTAAAACAAAATATTGTTCACGGCTTGAAGTCGAAGATGAACTCCGACTGAGTCTTTCAAGCATTACACCTCGTTTGGACAAGCTGTGCTCAAATTTGCAAGCTCAAGGCTCGCACTAAAATTAAATGTAGCATTGTTTCTAATCCGAACTATTGTTAGCAGTAAGACTGATATTTGTTCATTACAAAAGGATGAAAAGGTCACGTGAGAAGATGCAAAGGGAAGTGATCGTCTTTCGAGACTAAAAATGCCTCCGATAGTGTGAACAAGGATGTTATTTAAAATAATGTTTTGGGTTTCATCTTCAAAGGATGTTTTGACACTACTTTAACCCTCGATAGATCGCTATGTATAGCCATTCTTGTGGCGGATAATTGTTATTATTACAAAGCTTATATCAACTCACGTGGTTTTTCAGTCTGGTACAAATTTTGATCTCATGATTTTCCCCACTTCCCTTCCTTGGCTCAAGTTGAAACTAGAAACAATGGACCTCATTCACCAATCGTAAACAAGCAACATTTAGCCTCGTGATAATGTTGATAAAACAATTAAAATTACGTATCACGTGACAGCCTTTATGGATTGCGTAATTTGTATAGAAGATATAGAGAACCACGTGGCAAAATGTTGTTTGTTTACGATTGGTGAATGAGGTCCATTGTACCATTGTTCCTAACCAAAAATGAATTATGTGGTAATTGATTCCATTGTGCTTGATATAGTAAGTAAAAAAGTAAAGTACCGCTTTCAGATCTTGTTACCTATAGGGCAGAGGATGTTAAGGTCATCTGTTTATTTGGCCAACAGTCAACTAGCAGGGTGTTATGTGACCAGCACAACGATCAACCGCCTTTACTTTCCCCAACTTAAGTTGGAAACCCAATAGAGTTGGGTGGACTCAGGCGCCCTAACAATCCCAGAATTCAAAAGCCAGTCTTCACCGAGATTCGAACCCAGGACCCCAGGTTTGGAAGCTAAGCGCTTAACCACTCAGCCATCTTACAATAATGAGATATATGACTATAAATGTGAAATTTATTTAAATTTATTATAAGCTTTTTTATTTTTTTTAGGAATGTTTTTTTTTTTTAATTTGACTTGTTTTCAATTTTTAACTAACTGTAATAAACATAACAGACGACTAAGATACGAGAACCATGTCCAAGTACTATAGCTCTAATACACTAAATGTTTTGGCACAGTTCACATTTTTAGCATGCTATTAGCACATTTGAATTACAAGCAGGCGTAAACATAACACAAAGGCAAGTGATCTATACAAAACAGTACATAATAGTCCAAACAGCGACGTTCATTCACAGACGACCGTTTCATCAAATTCCTGGAACTTGAAATAGATCTTGATAGAAATGAAACAATGCCTGGATTTTGTAATTTGCTGGAACATTAGAATCAATCCACTATTCATTTGCAGTTTGCATTTTACTGAACACCTTTTAATATGACAAAAAAATAATAGAGAAATGAAATTATATCTAACAGGAGTTATTTCTCTTAGACAAAGTGCAAAGACTTTAGCAAGTGGAGGGGAAAAAAAACTTACATAGTCATTACAAATTTTTTTTTTTTTAATTACGATTGTGTATTATTTATATTTCTTTTATCAGTGACCAGAATAACCAAAGTTGGACATCAGCGGAGTAAACCAATCAATGTAGGGGCCAGATTTAATTGGCTAGTGACTTACACATTGCTACATAACCCAACGGTAGGTGGCTTGACTTCCAGCATATAGGTTCTACATCAGCAGTGACACAACGGTAGGTGGCTTGACTTCCAGCATATAGGTTTTACATCAGCAGTAACACAACGGTAGGTGGCTTGACTTCCAGCATATAGGTTTTACATCAGCAGTAACACAACGGTAGGTGGCTTGACTTCCAGCGCGTAGGTTTTACATCAGCAGTAACACAACGGTAGGTGGCTTAACTTCCAGCATATAGGTTTTACATCAGCAGTAACACAACGGTAGGTGGCTTGACTTCCAGCATATAGGTTTTACATCAGCAGTGACACAACGGTAGGTGGCTTGACTTCCAGCATATAGGTTCTACATCAGCAGTAACACAATGGTAGGTGGCTTGACTTCCAGCATATAGGTTTTACATCAGCAGTGACACAACGGTAGGTGGCTTGACTTCCAGCATATAGGTTCTACATCAGCAGTAACACAATGGTAGGTGGCTTGACTTCCAGCATATAGGTTCTACATCAGCAGTAACACAACGGTAGGTGGCTTAACTTCCAGCATATAGGTTTTACATCAGCAGTGACACAACGGTAGGTGGCTTGACTTCCAGCATATAGGTTTTACATCAGCAGTAACACAATGGTAGGTGGCTTAACTTCCAGCATATAGGTTCTACATCAGCAGTAACACAACGGTAGGTGGCTTGACTTCCAGCATATAGGTTTTACATCAGCAGTAACACAATGGTAGGTGGCTTAACTTCCAGCATATAGGTTCTACATCAGCAGTGACACAACGGTAGGTGGCTTGACTTCCAGCATATAGGTTTTACATCAGCAGTAACACAATGGTAGGTGGCTTGACTTCCAGCATATAGGTTCTACATCAGCAGTAACACAACGGTAGGTGGCTTAACTTCCAGCATATAGGTTCTACATCAGCAGTAACACAATGGTAGGTGGCTTGACTTCCAGCATATAGGTTTTACATCAGCAGTAACACAATGGTAGGTGGCTTGACTTCCAGCGCGTAGGTTTTACATCAGCAGTGACACAACGGTAGGTGGCTTGACTTCCAGCGCGTAGGTTTTACATCAGCAGTAACACAACGGTAGATCGTCTTTCAAACTAAAAATATTAAAATATGAATTTAAAAAAAAATTCAGACAACTCTTCATGTTGTCGTCCCATCACTTCTTTTGTCTGCCTCTACTTTTCCCCTGGTACTGTTCCCTGCAGAAAGTTCTTAAAGATCTCCTAGGATCTCATGATATGGCCGTACAGTCTTAACTTGTTGTTTTTTTTTACTTGTCAGAAAATCATCGTAGATGATATTTAAAGCATGCACCATGTATGATATGTCGACAGTCTTTCTCCATTCCTCTATGTCTTTCGCCTTAGATAAAACCTCTTTCAATGGCAGTCCCGTCCATTCTTTTATGTTGTCTTTCCATCGCATTCTTAGTCTACCTCTTCTTCTTTTTCCTGGTAGCGTTATGGAGTGTATATGTTATGGACTGTATATGTTATGGACTGTATATGTTATGGAGTGTATATGTTATGGACTGTATATGTTATGGAGTGTATATGTTATGGACTGTATATGTTATGGACTGTATATGTTATGGAGTGTATATGTTATGGACTGTATATGTTATGGAGTGTATATGTTATGGACTGTATATGTTATGGAGTGTATATGTATTGGAGTGTGTATATGTATATGTATATATATATATATATGTATATGTATATATGTATATATATATATTTATATGTTATGGAGTATATGTTATGGAGTGTATATGTTATGGAGTGTATATGTTATGGAGTGTATATGTTATGGAGTGTATATGTTATGGACTGTATATGTTATGGACTGTATATGTTATGGAGTGTATATGTTAGGGACTGTATATGTTATGGAGTATATATGTTATGGAGTGTATATGTTATAGACTGTATATGTTATGGAGTGTATATGTTATGGACTGTATATGTTATGGAGTGTATATGTTATGGACTGTATATGTTAGGGAGTGTATATGTTAGGGACTGTATATGTTATGGAGTGTATATGTTATGGAGTGTATATGTTATGGACTATATGTTATGGACTGTATATGTTATGGAGTGTATATGTTATGGACTGTATATGTCATGGACTGTATATGTTATGGAGTGTATATGTTATGGACTGTATATGTTATGGAATGTTTATGTTATGGAGTGTATATGTCATGGAGTGTATATGCAATGTTTCCAAGGTTACATGGAGACAAGGGAGCGTTAGTTTTTGCTGGTGGAGAATGATGTAACCATTAGCTGGTCTGTCATAATTTTTGTTATAAAGTCTCGTGGGAGTTAGCTGAAAACTTAGACGCTGTAGACTAAGAACGTGTTTTTTTAGTGAGTTAGGTTTTATTTAAAACAACATTTGATAGTATTACTACCCGATTTATATCTCAAATTGAATCGATATAGGCCTATATCTATACTGTAAAGTAGACAGTGAAGCATACGCATGTATATCCCGCATAGAAATCAAAACCGTTTCACCAATCTTGATAAAACTTGGCATAAATGTTCCTTGGGTACTAACTGGAACCTTGACGTATGTATAGTAGTCCTAAAACAAACTTAAGACCCCAACTCTATTAAAGTATTAGTATTTTTATGGATCTAGGCCATAATTACACGCTATGATTGGACAGGCTACATGAGGCTATATATGGGGAATATTAAATATACTAACATACTATAATTAATAAGCTTCTTGAGCCATTGAATTCACTCTTATAATAGTAGGTCTACATCTGTTATAATAGTATCTAGACTCTAGATCTAGTGACTATATCGACAGTGATACGCAAATTAAGGCCCTCGGGTAACATATGTATAGCTGTTAATAAAATTTACATTAAGTATACTATATGAAAAGTTTGCTCAAATTTATTTTAAGTTCTTTAAATTCTTCTTTTAAAATTTACTACAAGTACATCGGTTCAGTTAGACTATCTGCCTGGAGCTACAAACCAACGACCAAGCCAGTAGCCTGGGGGGGGGGGCACAAGAGTGCCCGAAATGTGTTTTTCCATTAAATATTAAGCCATTATATCATCACATGATTCCGAATTTCAAAATGCAGGGGCCCTTTAAGAGGTTAAGCCCTTCCCCCCATGGCCCCCAATAGTTTCACTTCTTTCTTTTCAAGTAAATCAGGCTGAAGTTTCAGTCCTGAATAGAACATAAAGTAAAGCGAATTTACAAAGAGTTCATATAATCTGAACAGTGTAGTCGTACAATTAATGTTCAGCTTAAGTACCGTTCATTTCACATGTGTCTTCGTTCATTGCCAGGTACGTATTTACAGACGCGGGTATGTTCAGGCCATGAAGAAGGCTCGACTCGCTGGCATCAAAATTCCCATCAGCGACAAACCCATCACGACCTTTGACCTGGTCAAAACAGACGAGGAAAGGGAACAAGAAAAGCAGGAGGAGCTCCTCAAGATTGAGTCTCTGAAGACCGCAAGCTCTTTCCGAAACTCCACGAGGTACGACACGGGCGTCAAAGCCCGTCAAGAGAGGTGGGCCAACAGAAGAGACAGGGTGCAGAGGCAGGAAACGGTGGACACGGACCAGGAGTCCATCACCGATGATGAAGGAAGCACTGGAAGTGACGAGACGCCCAAGCAGAGACCCCTGGCGACGAAAGATATTCAACTAAAGTTAGAGCGTCTAGAGCATATAGTCTGAAGTTTGTCACATTGCTAAGTTGTATAATCCTATTGGACCAAATGCTAAGTTGATAAATATTCCTTAATTACTGGTATGTTGACTCATGAGGTAGACAGTTTAGAGGCTGCCACAAAATTACCTATTGGTAAGCAAGAAATTATTAAATGCAATCATTTGCGTATGCGAATTAAAAAAGGGACTATCAAGGTACATAAATTAATTAAAAATTAAGTTTTATACATAGATTAATTAATATAATAATAATAATAATAATTACTATATTGGGTGATTGATTAGATGACTGATTGATTTGTTTGATTAGATAGATAGATGGATGGATGGATAGCCCCAATAGAAGAGTAGCAAATCAGTATTAGTTAAAGTTTTAAATTAGCTTTCATTAAGATATCGTTTGTATGCAAATAATATGTATTAAAATGTGACATGTACATAATAGTACAATCATTCCAAGGATTATATTCTAGTTTGATACTGCTTCATTTCAATACAGCTTGTCTAGTTCTACATTCTAGATGTAAGTAGACTGGCTTGTTTTTAACAGAAAACACTAATTCCTTTTTATTTGTACATAACGAAATAAAATATAGTATGTGAATAAATTATAATAAATTAAAACTTTCAACACACTAGGCACAAAATGTGTTGCTCCGTGTTTAAATAAGCAAAAATATTTTAGAGAGAAAAAAGTAAGATACACTTTAAAAGATGTGAAGATGATGAAAAAACTTTGATTTTTAAAATACTATTGGTAAAAGAAACGAAACTATTAAAGGGACTTTGCTAATTTAACGTACATAGTATTATGTTTAAAAATGCATACTATCATCTAACATTATATTAACATTCTTGGACTAAGCAAGAGCATTTACCAGCTCTAGTACCCGTATAGTATTCAGTTTCCTATTATTATTTTCTGAAATGCATAAACCAGTTGTGCCATAGTTTATCTATTGTGTTCTCTGTTTCTCTACACACATGACACACTCATGTAACCAGCAGATTCGTTTTTTATTCTTGTCTTATTTCGTAATCAAAGACATGCCATTATTTTGTGTGTAGTGCTGCATCTAAACTTGAAAAGGACCTAAGCTATTTGAGAAATGGGCCCCTTTTGTTAGTTCCAGGTGTTAGCCTATATGTCAATGTTAAATCATTTTTAGGGGGCCCTAAGCTATATCTCGTGTTGCCTCTAGGAGTATTGGTAAATCCGACCCTGTTTGTGATAGCTGATTTTAAGTGTGATTCTGATGTCAATATAGATTGTAACTCAATGAAGAAAAAAGGAGCAAGTTGGCAGCATCTCTAGACCTAATCTGTTGCATTTTTAGCTGCAATGTAAAGCCTTATGAGGCTCTCTCCCAGTTGGACCTACGTGATTAAAATATTGTTTCAGCAGAATATCTAAATGTTGTCAACTAAGTCGAACATCACAGGTGGCTTGTACATACATGTACCTTACAAAAGTTACAATAGGAGTTGTTTTACGGTTTCCGGTCATTTCATCCCCGGATACTTTATTTCCGGTCATTTCATCCCCTGATATTTTCATCATCTGATCATTTTTATATAACAAATTGTAATTTTAAAGATCATGAAATGAACAATATTTAATGTATACATTTTTTATTTAAATGACAAAATTGCAACACGTGAGATTAGAATAAAATTAAAATTAAATGCCATTAAAAACTATAAAAATTGAGCATGTATAAATACAGAGGTAATGTACAAAAAGTGTTTTGTGTTCATCTACATCAATAAGATAGATAAGCTATCGATTGTAAGTACAGAAGACGATCCATCGATTGATATTGATGAACAATGTTTTTTATTCTCTTTGCCAGTGTTGCATGAATTATCGATAGAAATAAAGTCCTATAACACAATTATTAATTTTAATGTTTAAAAGGAATTAAAGCAAAACTCATACAGGCGACATGATGTCACGAGGATGGGTGAACTCCGCCTTTATTAGAAAAAAAAACAACCTTATTTCAAGGCTTAAAATGACGCGCCCATTTTCAAGAAAGAGCGATTGAAAAATAAAATAAAGTGAAACATGGTCGTACTTTCACCACACCTTGGCCTTTGATGATAAGTTATCAGCGGCACGGTCATAATTATTGTAATCGCACTTCTATACCTTGGCCTTTGATCACTACGTCTTGCGCAGGATAATATTATAATATTACACCCCCCACATCCAATAGAAGCGCTATAGCTAAGTACGCACCCAGATTTACAATATAATATGAATGGGATTGGACCAAAGCGCTCTGAGCATGCTATAAGCATGAAAGTAGCGCTAAATAAAAGCTATAATAATAATAATATAAGATATCTCATTAAGAATACAAAGTGGAAGAGGAAACACTATAAACGCATTAGTAACATGTCATAAAATGTCAAAAAGCATTCTACATAATCATATTTATATATACAATATTTCATTGGGGATGAAATGACAGAGAATAGAATGGCTGATGTTTGGTTGTCGGGGATGAAATGACCGGTCACCTGTTTTATTATTGTGGTTTGTGATGCTTAAATATTCATCTAAACTTGAATATGAATGTACGAAGGAAATTCTGTAAATAGTATTATTATTTTATTCATAATCGTTCCTGTTTTATGCTCTTAATTAGCAAAGTATTGATGAATTTGTGTACATATTCTCTTTGTAATTGGATTATACTATTACTACTACTAATAATGACTATTATAATTATTGTTCTTTTTGAGACTTTTAAATGCTAAAATCATGCTTCGTACTTAGCTACATGAAATGAGGGACATGCTCGAGACTGTTGCGATAACATTTATTGCTTACTAGTACTTACTATAGGTATTGATGTGGATGTGTTTTTTTCATGGCTTATGATTTGATATACTGTCCATGTTTATTGTGTATCATAAAAATAGATGCAATTACATTCTTTTTGTACATGAGATCAAGTTGTTTTTTTTGTTTTTGATTACAAGCTGAATTTTGAAGTCTTGACGTCAGATTTCATGACTAAGTCTTGATTTGACCAATCATAACTACCACTACTGCAATTCCCCCACCCCTCACCAGTTAGCATTTTCTGGCCCAGGTAAAAGGAATAAACCGTGACCTTTTTGCGCAAACACTGGAAAGCAGCAGATGACCGTGGCACGTGACGTGAAAGAATCATGAATGATGTCCCACAGCTCTCCACAAAATGAAAAAAAAACTGGTATTGAGATAAATGATAAAAAAGCCTATGTAAAAAACAACAAACTAACAAGATAATAAAATTATTTAAGATTAACCCTTAGTGTAGATAAAAAGCTCCAATTAATGGCAATGTCTTTAATCGGCACTTTCGATATAGATAGAGTTCACGGAGGTCAGGCTTTAATTCCGAAGATTAAGGATAAGTGCAGTGTTTCAGATGAATACATAAATCCAATTTCGACCTGAATATTTTGTCATATTTAATGCAGACAAAAAGGAGGCATGGCTTCCGAACCTTGTGAAGACTGGGATTTTTACTTTCGGGATCTTAGGGCGCATCTGAGTCCACCCATCTCTAATTGGTACCTAGCATGAGTTGGTCGTTGTGATGTCCACCTGACACCCTCGTTAATGTAGGACACAGCAACATATGACCGTTGTCCGACGGGAGTCTTCTTTCGTCTTCTGCACATGTCTCCGGCAAGGGATTTTATTTGGCCCTCAAATGTTTGTCCCGCGGTCTTCGTGCCAACTCTCCAACTGTCTGTTTCAGAGAACATCTGCTGCCAGCTACTTTCCTCTATGCCATTGAGGGCAAAATGGCACCCGAGTTTATCTTCATAACGCACGTCTGTTACGCCGTCCTTCGGTAATCTCACTAAAAAACATCGTTTTTGGCATAAGGTCGTCCAATGCGGATAAGAGTCTAACCCAGCTCAGCTGACGAATATCAAATAGTGCTTCTAATCTTTCCATATCGGCCTCCAGCCAGAACATGGTTATTTGTAATTACCAATGAAAACATTTCTTACACAGTCGTATGTGTGTGTGTATGAGGGAATTTAGTATACATGTTACATTTTAAAATCCGTCTAATTAAGACATTACTTGGAAAACTAATTGCGATCTTTTGTATATTAATAATAGATAAAAGCCAAAATTAATTATGACCATAATTAAAATGATCAATGCAGAAACACTGGGCCTTAATGTTTGTCTTTATTGTACTTGTACATTGAAGTATCCTCCTTAAAGCTATTATAAAAGTTATTTATAATTTATAAACAAGAATCGCAGGTTTCAAATAATAAAAACTTATTTTCGAATAACAAAGAACAAGTCTGTAAGGAATACACTATTGCATAACTGCATAGGAAGAAATCTAAATTTAAATTGCAATGCTGAGACGCTAAGACGAACGTCGTCATAAAATGTGTTGTCAGCTGTGACTTCAGCAAGGCACTGACTGACCCATACTGTGGTCATACCTTAATTCAACGTTTCTCAAACTGGGGGATAGGGGGCGCGACGTGCTAAAACAAAAAAGATTGGGAGGGAGTGCGATAGTGTTACATTTATTTTACAAAAATTCAAAATTATTGTTGTATTTAATATAGATTCAAAAACCTCACTGTGATTCTGGATTGACTCTATCAGCAAGTTTTTGTACCTGGGAAGTATCACTCGAGCAAAGACTTTGCCTACAATGCTTAGGAGAGAGATTCCCATGTAGTTGTTGCAGTCGCTTTTGTCACCTTTGTTCTTGTACAGGGTGATGATCTTAGCATCCAGCAGATCCACTGACACAGCACCATCTTGCCAACACTTCCAAAGCAGTTCATGTAGAGGTTGGCTTACTGTAGTTTTGCATTGTTTCAGAAGATCTGAGTGGAGAGGTGCTGACTTGTTTTGGGAAGGTCCTAGAGTCTTTTTGATTCCTTCGTACATCCCTCTGATGTTGCCTGCTTGAGCAGCGAGCTGAATATTCTCACTGAGCTCTATACTGTATTTATTGGCACAGATCCGTGCTGTCCTCTGCACAGTGGCTCTAGCTTCTTTCAGAGTTAACAAACAAAAATATATGCTTAGAAAAAAAAACGGAAACTAAGTCTATGTTTTGATAGGCGGCCACAACTATTTATAGTATAGTATAGACAAAAGATACTCTTTTTCGCTGCCCCCCCCCTTCCCTAAGACGCTGGGCCTAGGGAGGTTGTCTTACTTGCATCAACCCCCCTCCCAAAGCCTATGACGTATTTAATGTATACTTTTTTAATTACATTTTAAAATCCTCATCCGACCGCCAGCTAGCGCTAGCGAATTTTTTTTTTTCGTTTAGGGGGCTTCGCAGATAAACGTTTTGAGAAACACTGCCCTAACGAATTATGTAGACCAACAACGATTGTTCGCCTATGCAGAAAAACAAAACATCACTTAGACGTGTCAAAACAGAGTTACGTCAGAACATACAAGGTCCAGAGGTTTGAAACCCCCCCCCCCCCCACACACACACACGATAAAGAAAAAAATATTTTGATTGTGTCTAAAAACTCAAAAGAATAATAGCAATAATAACAATACATATTTTTGAATAATAATGTCTTGAAAGGTGCTGGGCAACATATTTGACCTTGTTCTTCCCCTTTGATAAGCTTTGTTTTTAGAAAAAAAGGATTTAAAAAATATTTTTCTTGTTCATGTAGACTTACTTAGACTTAGGTCCTTCCAAGCTCTCTCCACAGAGATTGGTCAAAGTTTGTCGTTTCTTAAAGTAATTGAGGTTTTACACAGTGGGTCTCTAGCCTCCTTTCTCATCCAGGCTTGGGGCGGAGTTTTAATCATACTAAGTATCTTTTTGTTGTTGTGGACAGTTGTGGTTTATATTGTAACATGTTATGACATGATTAGGAATTAGTTATTTGTTTCGGGAATAAGGGTAAAGTTTTACTTAGCGACAAATGACGTGACAGATCTTTAAAAAACAAGAACGCTCTTAGTGACGCTAGAAAGAGGATGCTTTGTGTAGAGCAGTAGAATATAGATACGGATTAACGGACATAGCTGACATAGGACGATTCCCTTCTTAGTAATTAAATGGATTTGTAAACAGCATCAGCGTCGACTACATATTTTGTTTGTTTCGGCTTTTCGCCGGTGTTACTGAAGTAGTTTTGAGTTCGGTATTACCTCCAGTCAGACGTAGATCTACACTAGATCTATCTACAAGCATCAACACCGCGCAGAAGCCTGAACAACGTGGCGACCCCCGACTCGGAGCTTACTGGCAGCAACATCAAGAAGAATAGAAGCCCTCTGTTAGGAGGAGGCAGAAGTTAACGTCATCGGCCTAGTCTGCAGCTAGACCCTGATTATACGGCCACGTCGGCGAGGGAAAGCCAGTGAGATCCTGGACTCGTAGAACTAGGAGGTAACGAAATATAGATCTAGATCTACAGTTGTGATTTGTAAGTGCCCATACTTGTGGCATCGTATTGAAGCTTCTATCGAGAAGGCTACAGTTTTGTGGAGGGAAGAAAATCGTCCTGTCGATTCCGTACTGAAGAGATAACGCCTGCCCGGCATAGTGAGAACGAACGTGAAGGTCACCTTCTGCAAGGCCAAGATCGACCGTTGGGGTCACGCCAAAGAACTTTTGACGTAGGAGACATCGTACTGCCTACGGCACTTAAGTACAGTAGTGCTAATTTGATCTACAGCTCGGCTGAATTCTGTGCTACACGTTAGATAGCCAGATAGCCGGTAGTTTAGCATTGGACTTTGACTTTGTTGCTGTGTCAATAGTTGGACCGTTCCAGGTTCATTTTGCACAGACGACCACTTGGAACCACCGTACCTGCGTCGGAACCAGCAGCCGGAACCAGACTCTACGCCACCGACGAACCGGAGCCAGACGACAGATCACCGTGAACACCAGAACCAGACGCCGTACCACCGAAGAACCGGAGCCATTGCAGACCAGTACTGAAGGACCTTGGAGAGCCGAAACGTTCGTTGTTCTTGTCTCACCGTTAGGGAAGACATCGCCGTGAGCCTTGCCGCCGGGACAGACATTAGCGTAGGAAGAGTGGACCCGAGACTGACTGTGGAGTTATCGCCGCTTCTTAGACAGATAAGTCAAGTGTTATTTAACTACTTTCTCCTTAGAATAACTAGAGTCTGTAGGGAAGTGACCACTCGCTAGATTATCACTACCAGGTTAAATCGTGGTGGATTGGGGATATCCTTAAAATTAGGTGTAATCTAGCAAGAGGTCCATATATATGTTTAGCTGTTAATGCGTCCTGTATGTGAGTGTGAATCATTTAGTTAAGCATTTTTTTTAGTAACGTCATGTATTAATTGTTTGCAATACTCCCGTCTTAAGTCTTACTGTCAGACGAAAGTCTCATTCATTAAAACTAGATCTATAGTT
Source organism: Biomphalaria sudanica (assembly GCA_036873155.1). Taxonomy (NCBI): domain Eukaryota; kingdom Metazoa; phylum Mollusca; class Gastropoda; family Planorbidae; genus Biomphalaria; species Biomphalaria sudanica. Next base: position 634,743 of record JAZGLO010006650.1, read on the forward strand.
TGGTGTTTATCGTATTTAAGTTTATTTTCATAGTTTATTTGTATGAGTTGTAAGTTATATACACTCCTGGCTGTGAAAGCAGGTAAGAAGTAACTAAGATCTAGCGTAATCTAGACTAGATCTGGGGAACAATCGAGGTGAAGCCTGATTGCCCATTTGTAATTTTTGGTATTTGTAAATAGACAGGTTGGTCTATTTACCGGCCACTAGTGTTGAGTAACACGTTGTCGGTTGAGGGTGCGTGTGTCGCACATCGTATTCAGTCGGGTCAAAGTGTAGCCTACACACTTGTACCAAGGATACTAAGTGTATCTTGAGAAAGGGTAGAAGTGGTTATTAGTCTAAGTTGGTAGTTAGACGCCAAGGGTTTTGTTTGTTGGTATATGAGGTACCATAACGTAGGATAAAGTAACAAATAAGGAATATGGCAACTACTTCAGGTTACGACCTAGAAGAATTTAGAAAAAAGCTAATTCATGAAGCCAAAACAGAATTAGAACTGCGAGGCAAAGAACTAACTGCCTATGTGCAGCAGATGGTGGCGGCGGAAGCAGAGCGCTTGGAGAAGGAGAGAATTAGGGAAGCAGAACGCCTAGAGAGAGAGAAGGTTAGAGAAGCGGAAAAGGCCAGAGAAAAGGAAAAAGAAGAAGCAGATCGCAGAGAGCGGGAACGAGTCAGAGAAACGGAAAAAGAAAAAGAAGAGGCAGACCGTGTAGAACGGGAAAAAGTCAGAGAAGCGGAACGCATCGAGAAAGAGGCGGACAGAAAAGTGAGAATTCAAGTTGAGCAGATGAGGATAGAGGCTGGTGTAAGTGTGCCCATCGAAGGGAACAGCAACAATAGTGCCAACATAGAAAGTCATAGTAGCGCCGCATGGATGAAAAAAAAAATACAACCTTTTGCGGAAGACAAGGACGACATCGGCGACTATCTTAAACGCTTTGAGATTAAACTAGCAAAGTTTAATGTCCAAGAGAGGGAGTGGTCCGAAATCTTGTTGGACTTCGTGCATGGGAAAGCCCTCACGATTTGCCAGAACCACGATCACTCGATGCAAAACAGCTATCAGGTGCTAAAGAAGGAACTGCTAAACGCATACGGGCACAACGCGGCAACATTCCGAAAGAAGTATTACGAAAACACTCCATCCAGCCAAGTTGATCCACAAACAACTATCAACTCAGAGAAGGACTTCTTCACTAAATGGCTCGGATTCGAAAATGTGGAGAACACCTACGAGGGGTTGAAGAACTTTATTCTAATTGACAATTTTATCAACAAGTGCGACCCTCAGCTACAGTCCTTTATAAAAGAAAGAAACCCTAAGGTAATTGAAGACTTGGTAGAAATTATTAGGATCTTTAAGAATGCTTATCCAAACAACCCATTTTCAGTTAGAGACCACAAAAAAGTTATTGACCTGGTAAATTATGTAAAGGGAAATGATAGCAATGATAGGGAGTATTGTAGAAGGAATGATGTTAGTGATAGGGACACCTATGGTAGGAGAAATGATAGGTCCAGGGAACGTGGGAACAATAGTCGGGATAGTTATGATGGCATAAAGGATAGATCCTGGGAAAATGAAAACAATGGCAGGGAAAGTTATGATAGGAGAATAGATAGACCTAAAGCAAGTGATAGAAACCTTAGGGAGGTTACATGTTTTAACTGTCAGGAAAAGGGACACATGGCATACCAGTGTAGGAAACATAGAGGGAATGGAGCTGGCAATGGGAATACACAGGATAATAGTGGCACTAGTGATAGGAGAGGTAATCAAGGAAACCGTAGACAAGAGAGGGATAATCGGCCACCAGATAGTGTTAATTTTGTGAGGAACATTCAAGGTAGGGAACAGGATAATGGAGATAGTGAACCAGATGAAGAAATTAACTACGTTGATTGTGGGGAAGATAGATTTAAATTATATCCGGGCATGATAAATAATAAACAGATAAATGTGATCCGGGACACAGCTAGCAGTACACTCGCGGTTAGAGGGGGATTAGTTAAGTCCAATGATTATTTAGGCTATACCAAATCAGTTAGATTGGCAGACGGTGCAGTTAAGAGGTTCGAAGCATGCAAAGTGTTCCTTCGATCTCCATTGTATACAGGGTATTGTGAAGGGGTAGCCATGCCGAGGTTATCTAGAGATGTTTTACTTGGAAATGTAGCAGGTGTCAGAGACGCTTCTGACAAACAGGTTAGAAGTTGGAAAAACAGGTATGGCAACATGAGGCGAAACAAACTTAGAAAGGACAGAATTTGTTTTAACTGCCATAAACATGGGCACATCGCTAAAGACTGTTGGAGTAGGGCAGAACAGTCTGAACAGAAGATTGCGAGTTCGGATAGGAGGCACAGGTCTGTATCCGACATTGATGATAGAAGCAATGACTGTGGTAGCGGTAAGCGCACGTCATACAGAGGAAGAAGGACACACGCGGGCTATAGTGGTGTAAGAAGAGATGTTAACTCCAGTTGGAGAGAACAAATGTATGGGTCGTGTAGATAGCCTGTGAAACATAACACTATACAACCGTAGTGTAAATAAGTTGGATTTTTATTTAAATTGTTTATTCTTAATTAATTGATTTGGCTAGTAGTCATAATCAGATGAGTATTATGTTGTTGTAGTATTAGTTAGTATTAGATTGACTCATGTTAGTTATTTATTATGTATGAATATTAATATGTATGAATTGTATGTATGGAGGTATGAATAGATAGGGCATTTATAAGGCGACGAGGTATTGATATCAAGGGAAAGTAAGTTTTATAAGTTATTCCTTGTTGTTGATCATGATCATACATCAGTAAAGAGTTAGGTCGCGCTGGGACAAGTAAGTGGAGAGAGGAAATAAAATACACTTGTGAATGCCCGAACGAACGTTAGGTGTATAGTGGGAGAATGATAATTGATAAATGTCAATTTGTCATATTAGGTAAAATGTCTGTCCTGACGTGTGAGGGAAAGAGGTGTAACATCTGGAACGTGATGTGATAAAGTATAGCTAGACACCTATGTCTGCGGTCACCTATGGCACATCACATTGGACAGTATCACGTTGTGACATTTGAGGGAAATATGTGTTCAGATCAACTTGAGTTTGGGACAATGATGAAGAAGTTGAAACCGAAATCAAGACTCAAGTTGTGTTGTCTTTTATGTTTCCCTACATTTTGGCCCTTGCACAATGTAAGACTAAGACAGTAGATAAAAAATTGACTGGCAATTTTTTTTAGCGGGAGGGGGAGGAGTTGTTATGACATGATTAGGAATTAGTTATTTGTTTCGGGAATAAGGGTAAAGTTTTACTTAGCGACAAATGACGTGACAGATCTTTAAAAAACAAGAACGCTCTTAGTGACGCTAGAAAGAGGATGCTTTGTGTAGAGCAGTAGAATATAGATACGGATTAACGGACATAGCTGACATAGGACGATTCCCTTCTTAGTAATTAAATGGATTTGTAAACAGCATCAGCGTCGACTACATATTTTGTTTGTTTCGGCTTTTCGCCGGTGTTACTGAAGTAGTTTTGAGTTCGGTATTACCTCCAGTCAGACGTAGATCTACACTAGATCTATCTACAAGCATCAACACCGCGCAGAAGCCTGAACAAACACTAATAAAGACTACATAGTACAGGAAAGCTGTGGTATGCTGATGATGGAATGGATCCTGCTGAATACAGATAAATTGGGGGCTATAACCCTCTGACCCAGTTTTCTGAAGGACGGTAGGTGTTTTGTGGGCAGGGTTCAAATAGTCAAGAGACGTGGCTGCTGGTCCTCTCACTGCAGTCTCCTCATTCTCCCAGCAACTACAGACTCGGTGTTACACGGAGATCATTACAGAATGATAGTCATATAATACGACCCTCAGGTTTAGCGTGACTCACTATAAAAGTATTCTGGTCAATTGAGTGGATGAAGGTTAAAACATGGTTCAAGGTCTCCACTGACCTATATGTTTTTCTATGTCACAGACGCGCTAACGCATGCACGTTCCCTAAGATACAAGCGGGCACAAGGAAGATAAACAAAGACATGAAATTGTACTTAGGAGTCATTTAGTATTCAAGTGTTTCTACTCCTTCTCATTGATCGGTGAAAGCGACACTGGAGTGATTGACTAACACTAAAGTGGGTCATAGCTGAATTCAATTAGAATTGCGAGATGAGATAACATTACTATGAGACTGCATTATTCATTAATACTAAAAGTAGTTTCTTCCATGAATGAATACTAGGATAAGAAAAATCTGGTTTGACCGTTTTAATGGTTTAATATATAATCATCTTTGAACACACTTTAATCGGGTATTCCCGCACTCGACTCAAATGTTTCTTTGTATTCAGTAAAGAGTTGATTAAATAAACAGACGTACATAAACAGTGTACGCACCGTCTTGTGTGGAAATCCTTATCTGGACTGTTGATAGAAGACTAAAAAGACTCCTTTCCTAATGAAGCATTCAAAGGAATAAATAGAATGAGACACGATAGACTGTTAGACTATCATAAACCTCATAAAGAAAGAATTGATTTAAAAAAAAGACCAACTTTTTTTTATGTTTCTTAATTTTAATTAAGTCGCGAACCAAAAAAAACGAAACCAACAAAGAAAGAAAACCAAACAACAACACAGAAAGTAACTATATGAGAATCTTTGTAAAGTAACTATATGAGAATCTTTGTAAAGTGCAATACTATCATTTGTAAGCAAGTACAATTGTATCTTTTTTTCTCATAATTTCCTTGAAAAAATCTTCGTTTTTACTATTTGTGTGTGTGTGCCGCTGTTGAGTTCTTGTAAAAACAAAAAGTATTTAAATTTATAGTTTCAACTCGTATATTACCATTCATAAAATTCAAATCTTGAGACACTTGTGTATTCAAATGTGCCAGGTGTTTAATTCAGCACATAGGTGTAAGCCATTTTATTTGACGTATGAATTTAAATATTGTTGTTTTTTTTTATCTTTCTTTTTGTGCAAAAAAAAATCTGACAATATAAACAAGAATGTAACGTCTGTGGTGACGTGCGGCTGTAACATTTGTTGTTGTCTGCATCTCAATCTATGACACCTGGGGGAGGGGCGGCATCATTCCCCCCCCCCACACACTCGTCATACAACTGACAGGAACTTTTAATCTTTCTATAAATAGATAAGTCCTCCATCCAAGTCAACATTTTTTTATACCGTTTATTAACATAAAGCATAAGGATGCCGAAGGGCCGATGTACAGAAGAAAATAGCACCACCATAACAACAGAAACATACCTAATAAGTGGCTTTTAGATTTTGTGGACGAGCCTGATAGGAAGTACATGTATGGAAGGATGTTTCGATTTTAAATTGGTGGTGAGTGATTTATTTGTTTAGCCTAATCATACTTAATGTAATTAGCACTAGTAGCATTGTGGGTAAGAAAAAAAAACACAATTAATTTAACAGGTAAAAAAAAAAACCCCAGAAACTATTTCATCAATGATTAATAACTTGGATTATATTCATTGGATCTGTCTTAATTATGCATGCATCGTGAACTCGGAGATGTCAACAACATCTTTTAAAAGTAGTGACACTACCTATATAAATACATGGGCATGTATGGGCTCGGGTGTAAATTTTTAATATTTTTAACTTTCGTGGACGTACGAACTGTCGCTGGGAATTATTGCAACAGAAAACAAATGGAACACTTTATTTTCTAAACACAAATTGTTTTCTTTCTGGTATCTTCGTGTTATAGAGTGTCTATGCTGTGTAGCTAGCATCATACTGACAAGCAGCCATACAGGATTGCATTTTGTAGAATTGCAAGCGCACAATGGAAGCTTTTTCCCCCCCTGCCAAAAGATTGAAGATAGATGGCACTGTCATCATTTTAGTGACGAATCGTTTGAATCTAGATACGGTGTGTATCGTTCTATCAGGTCATGGGACCCAGAAGTAAAAAGCTTTTTGGCGGACTTGAAAAATAAAGCAATCAAAACCAGAAGATTTTTAAAATGAAAGAGTGTCTTTGATATGACGTTCTCTTTTACCCCCTTCTCTGTTTCTCTCTCCCTTACTTTCTCTATCATTCTTTCTCTCTCCCCAACTCTCTCCCACGCTCTGTCTCCATGTCAGTCACTTTCTCTATCATTCTCTCTCTCTCTCTCTCTCTCTTACTAAATTCCTTCTGTAAGTTACTGTACAAAGTGCACCAATAAAATGTTCTTAGATATGAAATAGAAGACAAAAATAGATCTGTAGCTTTATTAAAAATATTGTTAGAAATACTATATAGAAAATGTGACCAAAAAATAATGAAGCATCATATGATTATTAGATTAAAATGATTGCCCCCCCCCCCCAAAAAAAAGGCTGTCCACCTTTGAGTCTAAACGTCAAAATAAGTAAAACAAGTATAGGTACCCCTTTCAGACCTTGTGATCAGTTGGAAAAGGGTTGGGCGGATGACTAACAAGGATGTCATGCGGCCAGCACAACGACCAACCGCCTTGGATTTGGACTCAGGGGCGTCCTAAAAATTCCCATTCTTTACAGGGACTTGAACTAGAGACTCATTGGTTTGGAAGCCAAGCGTTTTACAACTCAGCCACCACGAACAGGAAAGATACTAAAATAGATAAACATATACTTAATAAGAGATGTAGATCCATCAAATAAGAGTTAACATTATGATAAAGCAGTATCGTAGCTACACACAGTTCTTATAAGGATAACAAGAGAGAGGCCGGTCCATTGTAACACTACCCAGCCAGCTTGTCTTTGGGCTATCCTTTCTTAGTACTCACTCAACTGTACCTTGAAGAATGAATTTTGATAGTGAATCATGTCTTACAATATGACCAAACCAGCTTAGATTTTGTCTCTTCATAGTATTGAGGAGTTCCTCCCTTTTGCCAGCCAGAGTGTTGACTTGTAAAAGTACACAATTATTTTTCTTCTTTTCTTGGTATCTGATACCCTGCCGATTTCTGTAGCATTTACTCTCAAAGGCTTGAATTCTTCTTTCAGACTCAGCGTTTGGAGATATAGATCCATCACCATCAAATAAAAGTTTTAAAAAAAATGACAATATGATAAACAAATCCCAACTAAAATCATGAGAGTGTGTACTCAGATCGTTTTCACCATCAAGGGGTGAGGAGGGGGAGAAGGAGGGGATGGTGCTGACTCAAGACACATTCCAACATTGTGTACCTAATAACAAATGTACGATATGGTGCACCGCGTTTACATCTTGTACAAGTCTCGCGGAATTTCGCGGCTTGTCACGGCTCTTTTTAGACCTCGTAAGATTAATGTGTCCTGCTCAACTTCCGCCCAGAGAGTGCGTTACGTAACAACCGCAGCTTGCATATTTAATTGTGTCATTGACCTTTCCTCGACAGTTAGAGATTGACGGAAGGGAATGACGCACTTCCGTTCAAATGACGTCACAACATACAAACCATCATTTACATTTATACACATTGGTATGTAGTAGCTAAGTATTAAAGTACTTGGGCACGGTGGCGGGTATCACGCAACGCCACTGCTTGGACACCTAATTAGTGCACCCGGGTTTGAGTCCTGAAGGAGATAAAAATGACTATTTGAGCATCGAAGACGTTCCAGAATTAAATGTAACTCCATCAAGTCCCATTTCAATAAAAGAGCGATTACTTCTCTCTTAAATAACGAATCAATGATAGATAAAAGAAAAGAAAATATTATACCACCGCCTCAATGCCCCCTCCCCCACCGGACAAAAAACTGATTCCCCCCCCCCCCCCCCGCCCTTTGAATAAATCTACACAGTGTAAAGAAAATTATGGTCTGGTGATATAAACCCGAACTTCACCGAAAACAGTACTGCAAAATTGGATCTAGTTAGAGATATAGTATTGAAATTGTGCATTAATAAATTGTATAAGTACTACACACATATCGTAACATATGTCTAAATTGTCCCAAATCAATTCTAGTTGTCCATCTATTGATTTCTACACATGAAGTTGTGCCAAGCGTACCCTGACGTCCAGTCATCGTCCACCTCTTTATTGCATGCATGCTGGCAAACCTACTGAAGGTTGTTCAAAGTACATTGATGGTAGACAAATTTAATTTTAAGATAATTATATTTTGAAAAATTGTAACGGTCAAACCATAGTTTTCCCTGTGTGGCCAATTAGATGTTAAACAAACAAACCAACCAACCAACAAACAAACCCAACAACATCAAAGCTTATCCAAAGGAAAGTACTTCTGTCTCAAAAATATTTATATGTCTATGATCTACCAATAATGAAAAAATTATTTCCCTTTTTTATATCAACCAAAAAAATTATTTACCAATAATTCATTGATGAATTGTTTATTGATTCATGTTTTGTTATGTGCAATAAATTGTTGTTTAAAGTATCAACTTGATGAGAGAATGCGAAAGGAAGAAATAGCGCCAACATCTATTTAATGGGACTAAACCCAACAAATTTAGCCATATCTGTTAATATTGAAGTATTAGTTTCCCTTGTTGCTATTAAACAAAATAATTAATTACCAGTACTTAATGGTCTGATTGGTTAATTTTTTTTTATCGATTCATATCTTTTCAATGTTAATGAATAATTGTGTTAAGTTTCAACTTGATCCAAGAATGGGTGTGAGAGAAATGACTTGTACACACTTTTTACAAGACAGACAGACAGAGTGAGTTGATATAAGCTTTAAAAAATCGTTAGATCAGTGCCCACCCCCACACCTAGGTTTAGCCCATGAAGAGTTTGTAAGCTAATGAGAGGAATTGTTATGAAAATTTTCTTTGAAATTAACTCTGTTTTTGTTTTATCAGCAGCCATGACAGTCTATCTCATCGTCTGCGTCTTCCTTCTCTTGGTTCTCAGCAGACAGGTTCATGCCAATTACATCAGAACGCTGAAGTTGGATTTCCTTTGCTCTGCTGAGCGAGGTCCTGTATACGTCCGCGACCTTCCATGGGATTGCAGCAGCTACGTCATATGTGTGAATGGACGTGTAAGGAAGTAATGACGTCATGCATTTCAGTGTACTTTTTGTGTACTTTTTTTTAGTGCTCGTAGATTACAGAGTTAAAAGAAATGTCAGCTATTAAATTATATAGACCACTATTTAACTTTCAATTTTGAAGAGTTATTACCACAAAAGTTGTATGCGTACTATTGTGAATTTTGTGCTATTAGATAATGCGGATTATGTGAAAAGCTTAGACATAATCAGAAATTTTCTTAGATAACAAAACCTCAACATGTTGACATTTCTTTATGGAGGGGCATGCCAGAATAAACAACTCGCTTTCCATTAATTGTAGTCGGCGTTGTAGCCGAGTGCTACTGCGTTTGACTTCGGAATCGATGGATTTCCTGTTCGAATTCTCATGAAAATTTTGATTCGGGATTCGCGTGACGCCCCTGAGTCCAGCCAGCTGTAAAGGGTACCTAAGTTGGGGATGTAAAGGCAGTAGATCATTGTGTTGTACGACACCCTCGTTAACCGCCGGCCATCGAAACACACACAAGCTCTATATCGTCTGCCCCGATAGATGGCAAGACCTTTACTTTTTTACCTTTTTTTTAAAAACCTTAATTGTTCGTCATCCCAGCTTCCGGCTATATTCTTTCTCTCTTATCTTTTTTTTAAAACTCGAACAATAGAACATGGCAGCATTTCCAGGCATAACAAAGTCTCCTGTTAGAGATACAAAGCGTTGATATCATAAAGAAAACAATCAAGAATAATAATAATAATATCCAGGCATATACCGCTGGCCATACAAATAGTTATCACTGAATATATCCATGTATGAATAGAATTACTAAGACACTTTACAATACAAAAATACAATATCTCATATAGTCCTCTCTCAGAACTTTCTCTACTAATATCCAAAATAACTTCCAGAATCACTGAATTAATAGGCAAAAACCAACACGTGTATACTGTTCACACTCCTACTTGGGGATATAAACAAAGGGAAACAACTATTCTAGTATTAAATATGGACAAAGGAGTTCAATATTCATTCTAGCCATACCTGTCACTGACACTTATCTATCTCTAGTAATTCCATATATACCCAAATTTGGATTTTAGAAACATGAGCACTAGGCAGGATTGTTGTGGAGGCCTCTTCCAGCTTCGACAGAAATACACTTAAAAAATATGAATACATCTAAAAGCCCCTTGAGTTTTGTATATTTAGTATGCATAACTTTGTAAAAAAATTCTATATTTTTGAAACGGAGAGGCTCCCTTTAAGGTCGAGGCAAGGGATCATGCATTGTATAAAATCCCGCACTTGTTTAACCTATCGGTCTGTGGTTGGATTCCCCAAGTCTCTAGCCTCATTATCACCAGCATATTTGCCTTTTGTTTCTTCTTATTGCTTTATTAAAACACAATATCACATAAAATATGAACGAATTTAAGTCGATTGTTTATCTCAAATAACTGTGGTTCGTCTCATGATTGAACAGGCTGTGCCCTCGATGTGCCCCCAAGGTTTCCGATATCAGGCAGGACAAAGCACTAACAGATGTGTACCCCAAGACTTAAGTACCCCTTACAGTCAAAATAATGGAGTAATATGGAGTGAGTGCATAATTTTAGCTTTAGTCTAAGTTTGTGAGAAAAAAAATATGTGTAGAGTTACTTACCTTTTGTAGACTGTCAAATACAAGTAGTTTAAAGAATTTATTGCGACTTCAATTGTTACAATATTACCATACGGGTCACATATTCACGGAAACTGGATCCTAAATCAAAATGTAACCTATCTAACGAACGATGTTCCAAGAAATTTGACAGCTGATGTATATCGTTGGGAAAAGAAATTGCTAGCTTGTTGGCCACACTGAGAAAACTCTAGTTTGACAGTATAGAAATGTATTTAAATTTGGCTCGAGGACTAGAAAATCTTTATTATGGCTAGACTACAGACATTTCCTCAGATAAGTTCTGTTCATTAAAGACTTGAATACATTAATACTTCAGAACTTTTTGCTCAGCAACTTCTACTCTAAGGCCTATCAGTAGAACATTATAAAGTCTAGTCGATTTTTACATTCTCCTAACCATATTTTTTCAGGTGGGGGGGGGGGGAATGGGCATGGTAAAAAATTTTGAATTTTTAAAAAATCAAATATTCATTACTTAAGAGCGAAATAATACTTCTATCGGATGTTTAAAGGGCGTATGGTCTTTTTAAAAAATGTATTTTGTAATTATCTTTTTTGTTATTTCTATAATGCCGCTCCAGAATTGGCGTGATTAGTCACACCAGATTCTGCATCGTCTCAAGACGAAAAAAAAGCTAGTGACTCACCTGGGCGCATCCATTGTCTTCCGAGACACACGAGGCCCTATATAAATAAACAATAATAAAAACATGTTTATATCTTCCCTTATATTTGATTACATCCGTTCCAATAACAACTAACAACGTCCTACGCTTGTCCACGTCTTAATCTAGCCGTGTATGTCAATTAGAAACTCTGTCATTTGTTTTCCTGGCTGATTCAGGCAACCTGTTTCGATCTCCAATGACACACAGAAAGATAAATATGCTGTTTTCTCAATTGTTTTGATGGTCACAACTGTCTCGGAACTGCTAAAAGAATCTCGAGACTTACCAGGTTATCCGTTTTTTTTTTCCCAATCCTACTATTACTTCACAATTTCTTAATGGTTTCTTGGAAGGTGTCAGACGTTGGAAGGTGTCAGACGTTGGAAGGTGTCAGACGTTGGAAGGTGTCAGACGTTGGAAGGTGTCAGACGTTGGAAGGTGTCAGACGTTGGAAGGTGTCAGACGTTGGAAGGTGTCAGACGTTGGAAGGTGTCAGACGTTGGAAGGTGTCAGACGTTGGAAGGTGTCAGACGTTGGAAGGTGTCAGACGTTGGAAGGTGTCAGACGTTGGAAGGTGTCAGACGTTGGAAGGTGTCAGACGTTGGAAGGTGTCAGACGTTGGAATGTGTCAGACGTTGGAAGGTGTCAGACGTTGGAAGGTGTCTACAATATTTTTTTTTCAAGCTAAAAATCTGGCACAGTGTAAAAAAGTTGGTTAGCTCAGTGCTAAATATAAATTACGTTGATCTGAATAAATGACCTAAAAATATCTCAACCTTGTGCTATTGTCTATCTGGCATTTACTTGAGCACTGAATCTCTGTCTCGCTCTAGATTACATACGTACTATATGTCGGTACAACTCAAAGGCCACCATTCCCGACACCACAAAATGCAGCCAGTACTTGGACTGCTCTGTGACTAGCTCAGGAACCGACTATGTTGACTATCTTCTGGAGTGCCCGTACCCCTCCTTATATTCTACCATGACAGGGGCGTGTCAACCCTTCCACTCTGTTATGTGCGGGGAGCGACCAGAGCCTAAGACACCATGTAAGTTACCAGGTTTTATGTATACCTTAGCATTAAAGTAATTAGTAGATGACCCTATATCGTTACTCATTGTAATAGTCTCTTTAGCGCACTTTTAGTGGTCTTTTTAGTAATATTTTTAGTGGTCTGTTTAGTGGCCCTTTAGTGACCTTTTAGTGGTCCTTTAGTCACCTTTTAGTGGTCCTTTAGTGACCTTATAGTGGTGTTGTTTTGTTAGTGGCTTGTTTTTTTTTAATGGTCTTGTCTAACTGTCTAGGTTGTAGGCCTTGTAATGTTGCTTTTTTTTTTTTACATTTGTTTTCTTCCACTACTGTTGCAGAACAGTTGTTTCACGAGAGATAAATAAAAAAAAAAAGCATTACATACATTAAAATGTATTTAAATGTCTTCAAATTAAAAAATAAATTTCGCTATGTACAATAAGCGTTTATAGAGATAATAAAATCAGATTAATATAAATATTTAGTAAGTTCATATTTTTCAACTGAAGATGTTCATGTTGTTTTCCACAGTACTCTCCCTTGTGTTCACAAATATAATTTTTAATTTGATTCTAAAGTGCACGTATATTGTTTTCAAAAATGTACAGCTTATCAATTGTATAAGCTAGAAATATAAACAATCTTCCGCATTCTGTTATAGGATACGGATACTCAAGAAGCTGCTCTTATTTTTTTAGTAGCCTCCCTTTGCTGAACATCTCCAGATAGCAATCAATTTGTTGTTTTTATGATTTCAGGTGATTACAGCCAGTTCCAGCAGCTTTACGGATGCTCTGGACACGTCTGCTCGCCATGTGAGCGCCACCACCCCAACTGTCTAGGACTGCCCAACGGAAGGCACTCGTTGTCCGCGAACCCCAACGTGTGGATAGAGTGCCACACAGAGAGGACGCTGAGCGTCATCGCCTCTGACTCTGGCACTAGACCTACCTCTGTCGTCAGTACATTTGCAGAAGGGACGAACGATACCTCGAGAACAAGCAGACGTCTGTAGCCGTGACGGAGGGGGGGGCAGACTTCAAGGCGATTGGTCGTCATTTTGAGGTCATTTTAACAGTGCAAAGACGGCTTTATTATAGTAAATCCTGAATACGTTGTATATGTCTCTATGTGTGCTCATATTGATTTCATACTTTAGCCATAATCGATTTTATGCCTTCATTAATATGCTATATTGTCATTGTCGTTGGCCTGTAGCTTCAAACACATGGCACAACTAAACCGGTGTATGTGAATTAAATTAATGCAGATCTTGAAATAAACCTGAACAGACTTCTTGATTATAACTTATATAATGCATGTACACAGCTTTCAACTGCAATGTGGATGTATGTAGTAACACAAGATATATACGTCTTTCTGTCTCACGTCTGTCGATTGTTCTGCCTTCTTCAACTCTCACATGACTATTTATAAACTTGAACTACGACAGATCATCTCATGGTTTCATCAGAATCTTTTCAGACTACACAACAACCAAACTACCCGGGCTCCTTTTCTTATGGAATACAATCGTATCCCGAAAGTTATTCTCTACGAGCAACTCGCGTTTGGCTCGAGAAAAACTGGTTGCCCATTGGGAAGACATAGCTCTAGACCGCACTACGTGGAGAGAGATGTGACCAAGAAAGCTATGAACAGCAAAAAAAACAAACATGGGTCTCGGCTCTGGAAGAATAGCGTGCCATACGAGAAATGACTGGTTCTTCAACCACCAAAGTGAAAGCCACCTTTACCTGCGATATAAATAGACGGGAAGGTCTCTCTGAAATAGGGCTCCACAGCTGAACCCATAGTCGTTACGACTGCAGGAGTTCAACAATAAACATCAGAAAGATGCTCTGACACTCTACACCACAAACAACACCTGAAGCACAAACAGTGAAATACGTGAAATAATTCATGATATGATCCATACATGATTTATATATATACACACTGTTGTTAATTTAGGAGACGCCCTCACTGGAACTGTATAATTATACTTCAGTTTAATAATTAAATAACAAGGTAATTAAATAAAACTCAACCCTTGGAACACAAGGTTCTCTCTAGAACTTAGCCAGAATCGATAAAAAAAAATTAACATTAGTTAGCTAACTAAATGATTAGTTGTTTTTTTTTAAATTCATAAATTGATTCTTGTTTTGACAGGTAAAAGAAAATAATGTGCAAAATTTTAGATTGATCCGAGATTGGGTGTGGGGGGAAAGATACCGTGTACAAACTTTTTACCAGCCAGGCAGACAGAGTGAGTTGAGATTAGATTTTTAAAAATATTTGTAATCTCACAGATTTATTACAGCCAGTTCACTGTTTTTATTACACATTTAATTCTATCAATGTGGTGAAATAGTTGATACCTGTTTACTGTTATGTAACGTCGTGAGAATGTGTTGACGACATTGATTTAGTGTCTTATTGTGTAAGTCTCTTGCGTCAGTTTATGTGTCGTTCTAGTTTAATAAAGCCTTGTTTTAGGTCACTCTACAATGCTTATCTGGTTGTTATTACAATGACTGATCCAAACTAATTAATTTCACTATATAAGATTTTTAAAGAAGTTTTGTACGTATATTGTAATTATATATCTTTAAACTAAACAAATTAAATATGGATGTTTAGTTTACTATATTACTTGAACATAAAGTAGGAAATGATTTTTTAAAAATTAAACGACCCTATTGTTTGTTTTTTTGACGCCACTTTTTTCTATGTCGGTCACTAGGCCATCCAACGGCTGCTATGTCAAAACTCGACTAATTGCTTGAAAAAGGGACGCAACACGATAACAGAGAATTTAATTGTAGACTTCCCTCATCTTTCAGAAGTTTGTCAGGTTATCTCCCCTTCCTGTCCTTGCAGGATGTGTTCCGGATAAAGTCAAGAAAGATATACCATTGAATACTTCTCACAACAAGATAGCGCTTGTCTGGAGGAATTTCTTTTCAATCTCAGATCTAAATGTTTGTAACTTAATTAAACCTATTTTATGCAAGCACGGAATGACTTTTAAGATGTGATCTATTCACTTATACCACTGCTGCAAAGTATGAATGAAACAACAACACAGTAAACCAATATCCTAGTCCAATACAGAAAAGGAAACTTATGGTGAGCCATAGGACAATTAGTAAAAACATTTTCAACCACACAGATTTATTATTGTTAGTCTAGATACTCTAGATGCATTAATTTTATGTCTGATTCAAAATCATTAATACAATTACACTTAATATAAACTTCTTTTTTTTTTTTACAAAGCTTATATCAATTCACTCTGTTTGTCTGTCTGTAAAAAGTTTGTACACGGTATTTCTCCCACACCCAATCTCGGATTAAACTGAAATTTTGAACAATTATTTCTTTTACACAAGAATCAAATTAAAAAAAGTTAATTAACAATTGGTAATTAATTATTTTGTTTGGTATCTTGAACAAGGGAAAAAATCGTACTTGACTATGTGGTGGTATACGCTGAATTAGTTCTTTTGAGGACTTTTGATCCCTGAGTGAATTTTTTTTTTCATTTAAAAAACGATCATGTTAACATTCACCAAGATCTCCCCCCCCCTTCCTTTCCTCCCTTTGTCCCAACAGGTTCAGACAAGTGATAGGATCATAGTGCACTGAGAAAGTGATAGGATCATAGTGCACTGAGAAAGTGATAGGATCATAGTGCACTGAGAAAGTGATAGGATCATAGTGCACTGAGAAAGTGATAGGATCATAGTGCACTGAGAAAGTGATAGGATCATAGTGCACTGAGAAAGTGATTGGATCATAGTGCACTGAGAAAGTGATAGGACCATAGTGCACTGAGAAAGTGATAGGATCATAGTGCACTGAGAAAGTGATAGGACCATAGTGCACTGAGAAAGTGATAGGATCATAGTGCACTGAGAAAGTGATAGGATCATAGTGCACTGAGAAAGTGATAGGATCATAGTGCACTGAGAAAGTGATAGGATCATAGTGCACTGAGAAAGTGATAGGATCATAGTGCACTGAGAAAGTGATAGGATCATAGTGCACTGAGAAAGTGATAGGATCATAGTGCACTGAGAAAGTGATAGGATCATAGTGCACTGAGAAAGTGATAGGATCATAGTGCACTGAGAAAGTGATAGGATCATAGTGCACTGAGAAAGTGATAGGATCATAGTGCACTGAGAAATCGATAGGATCATATTGCACTGAGAAAGCGATAGGACCATAGTGCACTGAGAAAGTGATAGGACCATAGTGCACTGAGAAAGTGATAGGATCATAGTGCACTGAGAAAGTGATAGGATCATAGTGCACTGAGAAAGTGATAGGATCATAGTGCACTGAGAAAGTGATAGGATCATAGTGCACTAAATGGCACTATAAATTAGATTTTTTAATAGAGGAGGGGCATTAATCGACTTTTTTCCATGAAAGCGGAACAATGAGCATCCCGCCTGGAAATTTTATGAAAAGCGGGATTGTCCCACTTTAAAGCTGGACGTTTAGTTACCTTAGACTTATAACGGAACTGTCTGATCTCAAGTTGCAGACTTGGCCACAATGCTCTCACGTAAATGTTATTAGCTCGTGTGTATGGCTTCTCTTTCTGCCATCCCCAGCTCTTTAATTCTCTGCAACGGTAGTGCTATCATTGAAGTCTCTCTCCATTTTTGTTTATCTTGCTCAACACCTTATCACGTGATTATACCTTGTTAGATTTACCTTAAAAACGGCCAGACGGGTAAAAAAAAATGTCCAGGCACGTCCCAATTAGACGAACTACTTGCCAGATTGACGTTTCATGTTTTTTCTTCCTATTATTGACACATTTCTCTCTTCCTCTCGCAAACGCAACGTTCATTTTTTTAAACATTTAAACAGAATACCAATGTAATCAGATATCTATCAAATAATCGGACTTCTGTAATAATTGTCGACTCCAAACTTTGTAGCTAGAGACACTAGCGATGAAGAAAGTTAAAGTACTTGAAAATATGTGTAAAATATGTGTAAAATATGTCTGCCTTCCCCTCACTTTCCATCCAACCAACCATCCATCAATCCATCCACCACATAATCTATCCATTCTTTCATCTGTCTCTTTCTCTCCGTCTTTCAATCCAACCATTTTATGTATGTATGTATGTATGTATGTATGTATGTATGTATGTATGTATGTATGTATGTATGTATCTATCTATCTATCTATCTATCATTCTATCTAAATAACTTTCGCTCTGTATCTAACTTGATTAATCCATCCATCCATCACTTTGTCTAAATAACTCTTTCTCTCTTTGTCTCCCTCTCTAAACCCTCCAACCCCTCCCATCCATCTACGTAAATAACTCTCTTTTTTCCTTTCCTTCTTTCCACCCTTCCAGTCCATATTCAATGTCCGTTACCTCCTGACCTGAGGCACTTCCTTCCAGATGTGTAAACAACTTGAAGGGGGTTTGAAATGAGAGAGAGGTCTTCACTTCGTCCTCCCCCCCTCCTTCCCCCTCATGTCATTCACTTTTTCACAAACCTTAGGTAAATCCAAAAGTCTTTCTTGTAAGTAGCCTCCTCCTGGACATACAAAAAAAAAAAGGTATACACATATTCAGCTTCGTTGAACCTTGAAGTCACGTTGTAAGCTAGTAAGTACTTATGTTTAGTTTCCACCCAGTAATCGGGTTTAACATAGCTATGTTTCATTTCTTATAATATATATATAGACAATGAAAGTGATGCACAATTTCAAATAGCCACGCAGACCCAGTTGTGACCAATATATTTCTTCAAAATTTACTTAGACGAAGCCGTTGTCCGCCGACGGGCAATTTAAGTACTCAGCCAGTCTTTAACGCCTGTGTTTAGCGGCATTTTTTTTTAGCGGCACCCGAAAGGGGAGTAGACGTTATTAGTTTTGTGTGGTCTGTCTGTCCGTCCGTCTGTCCCGTTTAGATCTCTTAAACCAGAAAAGATATTAAAAATCCGACATCGTGATATTTAAGATCTTTCAAAGTTCTGATGCAACGGCAACTTTTTTTTCTGAAAGAGAATAATTTAATTTAAAAAATCAACTATGCAAGCAGTTTTTTTTTCATAAAGTATACCATTTTACAAATAGTCAATATTAACAGTAACAAACACGGGAAGCTATTTAGTAAAGGAGATACCAGTCAATTAGATAATCATCAAAAGACATGAGTGAGGCCAGGTTCACATCTTACTTTAACATCACTTTCACCTATCACTTGGTCTTCTAGACCGTTGGGGCACCACACAAGATCGGTCAACCTTCTTTCTCCATTCTTCTCTGCCATTTGCCTTTGATAGAATTTCATTCTGATATTCTTTTTGAAAATATTGAAACCTGCCTTTTTACCTGCCTGGGTGGACCACTTCGGGGGGAGGGGCGATTTTCAGTTTGTGTTTCCACACAAACTGTCTTTGTAACCTTGTTTCTAAAGTGTTAAATGTATATGCCGCAATTTTCATAAGAGTTCTTGAACAGTCTCTTTCGTTGGCCAGTTTGTAATGATGAAAAGACATAACCTTACTAGATCTAGATTTTAATCTTCATTTTACAATATTCTAAATGTTTTCAGTATTAGAGCATTAGAGGCTAGCGACGTAAAATTATGAATGTCTAAGACCGTGTCTGTTTAATTGGGTCAATAATGTCTTTATAAAAAAATGTGGCCCAATTGTGATCTTTTTTTTTTACAAAGCTTATATTAGCTTATTCCGTCTGTCTGTCTGTGTAAATTCTTTTACACGTTTGCTCTTCCACTTAACATTCTCGGATCAAGTCGGAACGTATGGGCAGTGAGACCAATATCGATTTTGAATTTCTGGATTTTTAGGGCGCCTCTGAGTCCACCCAACTCGACTTTAGTTGTGTCATCTTGCTGGCCATATGACACCCTGCTCGTTAACAGTTGGCCAAAAAAACAGATGACCTTAACAGCATCTGCTCTATAGATCACAAGGTCTGAAAGGGTAACGTTACAATATACAAGACTATTTCTTTTCAAATCATCACGTTTTTTTCTACGTATCATTTGGGAGAATCTTCAGCCTTGTCAAGCGCCACAACTTTATATTGCTTACCAAATGTGTAATGGTTATTAAAGTTGAGGCTAGGTACAATGAAGCTTAAGGCTAAATAGAGTTCCAATCCACCGACCGAAAAGGAAAACAATATTTCTTTCTGGAAGGGTAACAAGCAGATGCAAATTAATCGCACCTGTATTTTTTTGTTCCGGGGTTCCACATCTTACGAAACCAAAGGACGAGCACCCAGAGACGTCCTCGTTCTCTTTCTGTGTAGCAAGTCGGCTGTGCATGTGTCTGCCATGAAACGGCCCGTTGATGTGTGGATTGTTACAAGACTGTTGCGGCGCTCTTCTATCTCCGTCAGTGCAATGAACTGGGTCCCGTTAGACACACCCCAATTAGGAGCTCCATTTGGCTTCTCTAGTGGCATATTCGTCTCCTCTAGCGACATTGTCCACGTTGAATTTGAGAACCTTTGTAAGTGGGTCTTGCTGAACCAACTCTGACCAGTTCCTTAAAACTGACCAGTTCCTTAGATGTATTGCACCTTGTACCATCTTTTGTTCACCTGATTGTTTGTTTGTATTGACTAAACACTCTAGTATGTGTCTCCTTGCACTCTAATGTAATCATTAATGGCCAGTTTGTTTTACGTGGGAAGTCTAAGAGTGAAAGTCCAATGCTTTCTCCAAGTCTGTTATTTAATCAGTTGATAGAAGAAGAAACAATACTTTAAAAAAGAAAACACATATCTTATCAATGCTTCCTTTATTTCCTACACCGGATACACCAAAAATCTAGCTATTTAAACTTCTCCCGCCATGTATGGAAATTCCCCACAACTCGATCTCCTACCAAGACAATGACAACATTGTTCTGTCTTGTACGTCAACGTAGTCGGACCGTGCAGAGGCGTAGCGGGCAAAACGTGATCCCGGGGCAAGCTACCATATTGTCCCCCCCCCTCCACCATTTTCATCACATAGAAATATAGGCTGCGTGTGGCGCCCCCCCCCCCCCGAAGGTGGCACCTGGGGAATCGTGCCCCATTAGCTCCCCCCTCTCAGTACGCTTCTGCATGTGATAGTAGCTCAACACATGTGTGTTTGAACTTAGGTTCGTTCTAAGCATCTACGCGTATAATGAGGCAGTTATGCATTGAAATGTATCTAGGCCTTATTTTGTTTCAAACACTTAAAAGAGACAATTATATGCATATAGACAGGTGAGATGTGTGTCTGAGTATGTGGGTAGAATGTGTGTCTGAGTATGTGTGGGTAGATAAGAACTGTAGATGAATGTGGGGTGGGGTGGGGAGGAGGAGGCTAGGGGAGTAGAAAACGATGTGGGGAGGGTGCGTTGATGGATAGCTTTACATAATGTATTTAATAAGGGCACAGCTGGAGACAGAATAAAATACCATGATAGAATGAAAGAAGGAGAGATACAGAGAGAAAGAGAGAGGGAGAGGAGGAGAGAATCGTAAGAGAAAGAGTGAGGAGAGAGATGGGAGCAGAGAGAATTAAGAGAGAGAGAGACAGAGAGAGGTCAAACTATCACACAACCACATGTTTTTTGCTTCTTTAGTAATGAAAAAGCTTTTCTGGATTATGTTTAGTTTTTGTTTAAGTTTTAAAATAATTTCTTACGCTACTGGGTAAGTTCTGTGTTTAACGCTGTCTTTATACTAGCCTTCAGGCCAGAGTGTTTACTGCAGTGAGAACTATGCTACTGCTTTTTGTGTGTCACTTTGAATCTCAACATTTACCTTTCTACCACTAATGTCTCTCTTTTTTATCTACAACCCCCGGGATAAGCCGCTATTAGTTTTGTGTGTTCCGTCCGTCTGTCTGTCTCGTTAAGATATCAAAAACTATGAAAGAGAAGAACAATTCGATTTCATGATTGTTTTGCACCTTGCAAAGTTCTGGTACAAGCGCAGCGATATTTGTCTTAAGAAATTGAACCTTTTATATTTTTGAAAATAAATAGACCGTTTTTTTTATTTTTAGAAAAACAAACCATTGTACTTTTGTTATTGTTTTAATCTACTTTATTCATTGGGTCATTTTTCTACTAATATATCTTGAAATGATCTATTTCTTTTCGCCCCACTGACTTTTTATGGTCACGGCAATAACCTAATTATTGCGGATATAATGATAACAATGTATCGACATGTCTCACTTAATGCTACGACCTGGCCTACTTAGTACTGAGACATGACCTACTTAATGCCACGACATGACCGACCTACCTATTATTGAGATATGACCTACATAGTATTGAGAAAGGACCTTCTTATGCAGCGACATGACCTACTTAGTACTACGATATGACCTACTTAGTATTAAGACTTGAATTACTTAATGCAGCGACATGGCCTACTTAGTACTGAGATATGACCTACTTAGTATTAAGACATGAATTACTTAATGCCATGACAAGACCTACTTAGTACTGAGACATGACCTTCTTAATGCCATGACAGGACCTACTTAGTACTGAGACATGACCTTCTTAAAGTTAGAGCCACAAATCAAGAAAACATTTTGGAGATTTCGATTATAAATTAGCCAATGTCAAGGACGCTTGAATGTTGAAAACTAAATGGTACAAAAAAAATAAGCTTTCAACAGCAGATCTTAAAAAAGTGAGAACTAAAATATCATGTAACTTTAAAAAAAAACAAACAACTTTTTAAAATTTGCTACAACAGATACACACACACACACACACACAAAACAACAAAAAAAGCAACAACAACAACTAGGTATTTAGAGTTGTTCTGCCGTAGATGAAAAACTGTACTAGATTCCAAACCATCGAAAAAGAGTTGGGTTTTTTTTTTTTCGGCACATAGATGTTTAGTTTGAATTGAAGACCTATTACCAGGCGTTCTTTCTACTTGATATATTAGTTCCAGGCGTCAGATCGTAGTAAAGATAAAAAATTATATATATACTAGTTCCATTAACATGTTTGTAGTAGAGGATTTCTCTAAAAAAAATGTAAAGTTACGTGAACTGATTTATACACCACTTCTTCTCAGACATCTTCTCGCTAGAAAGAATCTATTATTCTAATTGCCAATCCTTTCCTGAATATCAATCAATTCAGATTTAGTGAACACAGAGACTGAGTTAAATTAATGAATAAAGATTCTGCTTCCAAACCGAATTAAGTATCTCTGGTTCAAATCCTAGTGAAAAGTTGGTATTAGAATGTGGGACTTTTTTATGACGCCCCCGAGTCGATCCAAATTTAAAGGGTAC